>OMLP01026229.1:4752-29651 GCA_900302685.1 Spondyliosoma cantharus | reverse complement strand
CATTTTTCGACCAAAGCATGTTACTAACATTCCATTTAGACATCAAGGAACAATGTCAAGAAGCGGAAATTACCATAATATGTCCCCTTTAAAGAGGCAACTATATACCTTTACTGTAGTTTGTTTGTTTGTTAGCTATCTAACAAAACAAAAATAATTGTTAGCCAGATATTGTTCAGTGAATCAGTTCATCATGTCCACTGAAAAAACTATTGTTTGCTTATAAATACATAAACCTAGTTGTTCTATGTTTAAGACATTGGGTTTATTAGTGCTATTAAATACATCACATGATTACTTTTTTCAATTTTTTTCAGCCAAGAATCTGTGGCAAGATGGTGGGCAGCTGGCATCAACAACAAGAGGCCAAACATTCATCAATATGGTCCAAGGAACCCTAAAACACACGCTGAAACTCACCCTGACTCTCCATCTCCATCTTCAAACGATAGCGACTGACTAATCACATAACCTGGCATAAATGCAAGTCACTTTGTAGTATATGTTAAAAATAAAAATAAATGCATTTATGAATTAATAAATAGTTGCCTGAGCTTGTTTTTTGTATTAATTTCACAGATATTTATACAGTCTTAGTCCTTAAATTAAATTAATTATGGACATGGACTTAAAATCATTGTTTTATTTTATGGCCTTGCTGCCCTGGCGTTTGGCCTTTGTGCCCTCAAATAATTGACAACACGAAAGGCCAAGTGGCCTTGCCCCTAAAATGATGAAATTCCAGGCCTGGTTGTGACACTCAAAAGAATGTATCCACTGTTTTACAGACTCTTCTTTCACAATGGGTCAATTGTTGTTTTCTCTGATGTAACTTTGATGATGTTAAATGTGATGTCAGTGACGTACAACATAACTCTTCAGATAAAGATCACAAACAGGATGCCTTACCTGTGGGAAGTGGAAATGGGGTCAATAGGTATTTTTTAGCAGGTGTACCCACGTTTAAAAAAAACAAAAACGATAGACCCCCTAATTTTAGTGACAAACAAACTGACCTTACAATGACAACATAATTTCATATGTTTTTTCTTTGTTTCTATGCGGCAGACCCTGCCACCTTTCTTGCTTCAGACAGTGTTCTGGGACCTTATTTTCCTCTGAGAACAGCTTGTTTAATCACTTGCGGATTTCTTTTGTATTATTACCGCATTAATATTGTAAATGTTAAAATTCTCAGTTTGAATTTCTTCTACAAAACTATATAGTGCTCCTTTAATTAAAATTGTACTCAGTACTCGATTATGATTTTAAAAAGTAACTGAGTAGATTACATGGTGTACTGCATACTGATGTACGAGTAATGTTACAGACTTGATAAAATACTCATAAAAGTGACTTAATTACAGTAATCTGAGTAGTTTTAATTAGTTACTTCCAGCCCTGGCGGACACCGTAAACATATATGGTTTTAACAACTTCCTATACTGGAAATATGCGAGACCTGTTTAATATGCTTTTCCTGGGAATACATGGGTGTGTAAACGTAGTTTGGAGTCTCACTATGTGCTCCATGTTGGCCACAATCAGCCTCCAGCGTATAGTTGTTTTTTTCTCTCTTTTTTCTCAACATGTTGTGACATGGCTAATGTCGAAAAGAAAAACGCTCAAATCCTTAGCTTTAACTGAGGGCAACAATACTTAACTTTCTAATTCTAATTGACAAGGTTTAAAGTGAAGCTGGCAAATAACAACATTACTAACATAAATACGGATTCAGTATTAACACGGAAAAATCAAGCGAGATATAGCTATCACACTGACCACTGAGCTGCTTTGAGTGTAACAGCAGCCTCACCCACAGAGCTGAGAACAGGACGTACGCACCACTCTGACTGCTCGGCTTCTCGGTCGGATGTTCCCGTGAAACGTTTGTCCCATGGATGTGTCCCCGCTCCGCTCGACTGAATGAGCTGCGTCGTCCGATCGGCCCTCAAGCTCACCTGCGGTGGAAGAATGCGGAAAACACTATCATTCACAGTTTGATGTCATGTCCGTTTTACCGTAAATATGCGTTTAGCGACCCGAAGAGGCGTTCACGACATCATCAAGAAACAGCTTCGTCTCTTCTTCATTCATTTATGGCAAGGACACGCCGCACTGATGTGATACATCAGACTTCCTGTTTCAGACTTTAAGATAAAAGCGGAAAAGTTTTTTCAAACTGGGCACCAAAATATTTTTTTTTTATTCATTATCTCAATGAAAACATACGGACTGTATCCTAGACCAAACGTCTACAGGAAATAATGCAAACAACAACAGCTTATAAAATGAATATGAGGGGAAAGGTAGGCTAAAATGTGGGACAGTACAGCCTAGAAAACAATTAATTATCTTAAGGCATTTTTACTTTAATGGAATATTCTAACCTAATCTAGTGTGATGTGACATATGAAGAGTAAAACATTGAGTGTAAGTGTCATCATTATGAAAAAGAGTCACCCAGACAGAACCTAATTATCTAAAGCAAACTGAAAGTTCAGAATTGATGTTGGACTATTGATGAAAAAAAAAAAATCATATTTTCGCTTTACAAGCTCCATATGGAATAGAATAGAATTTGTCATTGTTTCAAAAACAACGAAACACAGAGAGCAGCTCTTTGTTTGACAAATAAATATCAAATATATAATATGCCTCACCAGAATAAAACATCTCAGGGCACGCAACATGGAGGGGAAGAGGATTTATGTTTCAGAATCCCTTAATCTGCCTGTGGAAAAAACTGTTCTTCAGTCTGTTTGTTTTAGATCTGATAGATTTATATCTCTTCCCAGAGGGCAGGGTGGAGAGCAGGTAAGTAAGCAAGGGTGAGTGGGGTCCTTAACAATACAGCTGGCCTTCTTTTGGAGTCAGCCAGTGTAAATGTAAGGGACACAGCTCCGCTGCAGGTTCCTTCCTGTCCTGTGTTGTTCAGGTGGAGAATCACACCATGCAGCAGTGGGGCAGGAGGCTTTCTATCGACAACTGATAGAAGTTCGTCAGCAGTTGGTGAGGGAGTTAAGCTTGCTTTAGCTTCCTGAGGAAGTAATGTCTCTGTTGGGCCTTCCCCACCTGATGAGAGATGTGTGTGGTCCAGGTAAGTCGGCCGAGATGTGAACCCTAAGGAACTTAAAGCTCTCTACCTCCTCCCCGTGCATGTAGAGGGTAGTGAGCTCTGTGCATTTTGATTTCTGTAAATCCACAATCAAGCAGTTACACATAATATGTCGATTACTGTATGTCAACCAATTGTCGCTCTACAGTAAAGCCTGAGCAGTATGCATTTAGTTGATGAAGTTGTTGATTGTGGCTGTGGAACATTGGTCCACTCCTCTTCAGTGTCTGTAAAGTCACTGAATATTGGCAGGAAGCAGTCGTCAATGGTAAATGGCTGACATGTCTGGTGAGTACGCAGGCCATAAACAACTGGGATGTTTCAAGTTTTCAGGAAGTTTGTACAGGTCCTTGCAACATGGGGCTGTGCATTATAGTGCTGCAACATGAGGTGATGGTGATGGATGAGTGGGCCTCCCCCTAGATTCCACCAGATACGTGTCCGCTGCGTTACGTCTCCACCACGCCAGCGGAGCTGATAGGTAAGCGGGTTGGCCCGCTGCTGCAATGCGTCAACATCGCCGCCATCTTGGAGGAGGTAGCTCCGCCCCGTGAACTGATACAAGTGAATGTAGTGAACTTTATAAAGCTCCTTCTACAAAGTGCTATAAGTTAATACCTCTCGTTTACACATTCACACACGTACAGATATATTCAGGAAACAGAGAGGAACTAAAAACGTCTGTAATGTTCTCTGATGATTATAAACGTTAACTACTCCTTATATGTTCATTATACAGGTCGGCAACAAACCATTTTATAATGTTTTTACAAGTATTTACAGCTGCTAATGTATGTAATGCTGTTCCTGTGAGGATACATGACAGTTAAATATTGAATCTGTCCATAATAACCACATCCTGACATGTAAATGTGATGTACGAGTGAATAAAAAACACCAACGTCGAATACAGTGATTTTTGATGATCTAAGTACTAATAATAACAATCATGGCGACAGCATCTGTAACGCTGCAATTTCCCGTCAGACATCAATAAAGTATTTCTGATTATGATTAATATATTATGAAGTCGGTTGTCCATATTTAAACTTAAATTTAGTGAAACAAGTTGACAGTATGGTAGACAGATGTCACATTTACATGTCAGGATCTGGTTGTCATACACAGATTCTGTGAGGGTTCTGTGTTTGGTGTCTCTCCCCTGTCTATTTTCCCCGCCTCCTTTTTCTTCCTCCTCTGCAGGGCTTGGCTGACGAGGCACACCTGCAGCCACTCACTCATCACTACCACTATATATACCCCTGGTCTTCACCCTTCTCCCCTGCCAGATAATCCCGTCTTGTCGGTAGAGCTGACCGTCTTCGCTTGAGAGTTTTTTCGGCCGTGTGTTTTGCCAATAAGTATTGACGTGTTCTTTTCCTTGTGTGCTTCTTCAGTTTCGTGTCCCTTCCTGCCCCGTGCCTGAGTATCTGTTTTTTCCCTGTGCCTGAGAGCCTTCCTGGCACTGGAGTTTCCTGGCCTGCCTTGCTGGACACCTTTCGTTCCCTCATTTGTGGAGTTTTTGTGAGAATTTTTTTGCACCTACACGCCTGTCTGTCTCTGCTTCGGGGTCCAACACTCAGTAGGCCGTAACAGATTCAATATTTAACTGTCATGTATCATCACAGTAACAGCGTTACATACATTAGCAGCTGTAAACACTCGTAAAAACATTATAATAATCCATCCTGTGGTTTGGTGCCAACCATACTTATGTTATAAGGAATAGTTAACGTTTATAATCATCAGAGAACGTTACTGACGTTACTGTAACGTTTCTGGTTCCTATCTGTTTTCTGAATATATCTGTACGTGTGTGAATGTGTAAATGAGAGGTATTAACTTATAGCACTTTGCAGAAGGAGCTTTATAAAGTTCACTACATTCACTTGTGTCAGTTCACGGGGCAGAGCTGCCTCCTCCAAGATGGTGTCGACGTATGGTCCAGCGCTCAATGAGGAGTCTATGTATATATGTCTATGGTTGTTAACACATACTGGAATTTCCACTGGATACGAGTCCGCTACGTTACGTCTCTGCCACGCCAGCGGAGCTGATAAGTTTCACTTTAGTCTGTGTTAATTTCCACCAGGTCCAGTGCGCTGATCTGCTCCGTCCCAGCTCCCGCAGTCCGGAGCCCTCCGGCAGAGATACGCAGGACTTCTATGTGGATACCGGAGTACGACGCAGCAATTCAGCTGAATTTAGCACCGAGTAGACAGGAAGTCAAGCGCGGAAACAATATGACATCCGGTTACTTTTCAAAATAAAACAATCCATGTTGAGACCAGCACACAAATCTCAAAAAAGACAAACACAAGCTCTTCTGCGAATCTTTCGGTCAGGAACTCTTCATGTTGTTTTTATAACACATAGCCTACCTGTAACTGCGGTCGCGAGTGATTATGTGATTATCGCGGGAACTCCTGGGTCTGGCTACGCCAGCTTTTTTTTTTTTTCTCCCCCCAAAGTCATCTTTATTGCAAAAAGGGGTTTACAATTCAGATGTGACTCACAGAAACATATGCAATAGTGAACAAACATAAAATACAAACAAGGAGAAATAAAGCTTTGCCAGGGGAATATATGTTATTAAAAAGAGAAAGGACCATATGTTGACAGTTTTAACCGCCTTTTTGTTGTTGGACTTCATGGAGAAAAAGGTACACATTTTTTTTTTACTGTTGAATTTACATTTATGAATGTGGAATTTTGCCAACAGAATTAATACATTTATAATGAAGTACATATTTTCTATTACTTTGACTTCTATAGCTACGCCTCGTACTGCATTGTGGCACTGCACTCAAAACGCAACCGGTGGGGTTTGCCGGACGGTGGAGCAAAACCAGATCAGAGCCGCGCAGCGGACAGGTACTGGTTAAATCTCGGGATCTCAGTACTGTTAAATTCACAGTGCCATCAATAAAATGCACTGAGGAGGTTATGGCTGCCCAAACCATAACCCCGACATTACCATGGAGAACTCAATCTTTAGCGCCAATTCACAAATAAAGTTCCCTTTTGTAGGCGTCCATACACTTAGATTAATTTGAACTGTGTTGGAAGGAGTTGGACTGAAGGGTTGACATGGTGACCAGCTCAGACTCCATCAGTTGTATGTCCGTCCCGACCTCCCTGGTTTGGTTCAAGGTGAGTACAGACCCCGTTAAACAGCCTCCATGTGCTGACATCATGATCTCCTGACCACCATGTACGCATCAGAAACAGCACAGATCATAAGTTAAAAAGGAACAATTCAGGAATGTAAAACCCAGTCTTCATCTCCTCCCGCCATGCTGATGGAAAGTCAGGTAAAGTTTCGTAGTCCACAAGACATTTCTGGAGCTTCACAGCATTCTCCTAAACAACGGAAGTAGCTGGAGACTTGAAACTGGGATTTTTCTCAGCATTGATTTTTTCCCCCCACTATTCTACTTTCTCTCTGAATTTTGAGTTTAAAAAGTGTAAAATGGACTTTCAACCCCAAGAAAACATTGAAGTGCACGGATAAGTTGGGAAATAAAAGAGGACACACAGGCTCGTAACTGATCAGCAGAGAGCTGAGTATTTAAGTAAATTAAAAAGGTTTTATTTTAAAATATAAACAGACAGGGTCAGAACTACTGAGGGAAAAAGAAATGAGCAAAAACAAGCTTAAAATCATCTGATGATTCCCCTCTGATGATCGAAAGTACTTTATTACAAATATTTTAAAAAGGCCTCAATATGGAATGTTAAGATTCTGTGCATTTGTAGTAAAATTCAGCCCAAACACAACAAAAAGAAGTCATTTTATTACATTTTAATTTGTTTTTGGCAGACACTTTAGGCAGTCTGAAATCTTCACAAACTGACCAGAAAAAATATCTCAGAGCTCCAAACATGGAGGGGAAGAGGATTTATGTTTCAGAATCCCTTAATCTGAGTATATGTTACCATGGTATGGTGTTGCTGGGAGAACATGTTCTTTTGGAATTTACTTTATGGAATAGTTATTTTGATCGTTAACTCTTCTAGAGCTGTTGTCACATCAACAAGTTCATTACTGTTTACTCAACTCTTGAGTCAGGGCTCAGAGAGGGAATATGTGTGTTTATTTAAAGTAATTGATCTTCAATTTAACAACTTGGTACTGAGCATTAACATTTAGTGGAAATTCCCCTGATTTTGCTCAGACGATCATGTGGAATTTGAAATAAATACTTGATTGTCTTTGTGGTTTAATATTTTGCGTAATTGCTGACAGGGTAGAAACTGGTGGATGGTAGCAAAAATAAATGTACTCAATATCTGAAACATTGTTATGGTCCTTCAAAGATTATCTTCTCCTTTTTGTTATTTACAGCTGTTTTGTTTCAGTATTCTGAGACAAAATCTGAGCCAATGTATCCAATGAATCCGCTTCATCTCCCAAGATGAGGTGGACTCATGACTTGACATTCCTCTTAAGGTGTATTATAGAGCTCAACAGTGTGGTTCTGGAAGTGCAAATGCCATTCATATTCTCCATAGGGATTTTGATTATTGGCCATAATTTCTTAACCATCCAAAGTAGACTTACCACAAGCTATGAGATTGTGAAACAATGGTATATGATCATGTAGGAACCACAAGTCCGTATGATATCAACCTTGTTTTAAGAAAAACATGTTTTATCGCGATGTCATGGAAAACTAATACACTACCCACGATCCTATAGTGTAACAGCAACGTCTCTGATTGGTGGAGCTCGCTGTTACCATGGAAATGTTTACCGAACCCGCAAATTTCATGTTCGCTAGTTACTGCCAACACTGAACTCTACGATCGTTTACCACAGAGCTGCCATGATTTCACTTTCTGACCTACTGCGATTTTTTTGAGGAGAAGAGTTTCGAAAGGGTTCACCCGAACAGAATACTCTCAGAATACTGAATGTTTTTTCTTTTTGTTGTGTTTGGGCTGAATGTTACTACAAATGCACAGAATCTTAACATTCCATATTGAGAGAGTTTCCAGAGGGTTCACCCGAACATGAAATTCGCGGGTTTGGTAAACATTTCCATGGCAACAGCGAGCTCCACCAATCAGAGAAGTCGTTGTTACATTCGCAGTGGTTTATGGGATGAGTAGTTCCTTATCTCTTAAGATAATTATGTACACAGTCTTGTACCTTTGCTTTTTTCTCCGTTTTCTATTTTTTTTTTGCGCCGAATTAAATGTTTTATGGTCACGATTCATCTCGTAGGTGATTGGCTTGGTTCCAGGCTTAAAACTCTTTATATAAGGATTTTACAAAACGTCTATGGAGTAAATGAATGGCAAATTCACTTCCGGAACCGGAGCCGTTAAAAAAGTGGGCGGTCACTGTTGAGCTCCATTACCCATTCAGCAGTGCAGCAGACTTCCTGTTGCATTTCTCTTTGAACATGATGAGCTTTAACTAGGTTAAGGAGCAACATTTAAAACAAAAGTATTTGTTTAATCGTGCCTTTGCTGAGAAAAATTTTGCATATTGAAATCTCAAATCAGTCAAATACAGCTTTAGAAATACACAACCCGTTTTTATTAATTTATTTAGAAGTTCAATAACTGGCTCTAAACTTCAAATTTGAAATCAGTTCATTACACACACACACACATAATTACAAAAGTACAAAAACCTGTTACAGTTGTAACCGCCATTGTAATTGCAATGTAAGTTGTCACATGAACCATTTGCAAATATGAAGGAATGACAGGCAGCTGGTGAAGCTCAGGCTGTAGACGAGAACAGTAAGCTTTTCTGTAGATGCTCATTGTTTTGTAATCACACTAAAGCTGTTCTTCTACTCCTTGACTGAAAGATCTTTTAATCATGCTGCTTGTTTGATGAAATTGCTATCATGTTCCTGGGTCACTGTACTTTCAATTAACTTTCCCCCCCCAATATGGGTTATTAAGCTATTCAGAGATCCTTTGCCCACTTAACCCTTTGACTTCCATCCTCCCCCCTCCCCCAGCTGTGCCTTCTCAGTTCTTCTTGGCCTTTGGCGAGTCGTACTTCCTTTTGCTGGAGTACCAGAGGAGCAGAGGGATGCCGATGGAGGGCAGAGTCATTACACCAAATGCAGCCCAGTCCAGCTAGAAAAGGAAGAGATGGTAAAGGGAATAGGGGGTCAAGGGACAGTCCAAAAATTCAAAAACTTGCTTTTCCTTGTCCTTTTCAAGGAACCCATCAAAGAAGTAATGGCCATTACGTCAGTGTGCGAGACTTGTTTGCTCTTGGTGCCGTTATCATAATTGAGAATAAGCAGACCACTTCTTCGTCTCTCCTCTCTCAGTTTCACGCGTTATCAATCTGTGTGATGGAGGAACCAGGAATGTTTCATGTGTGATTTGTGTTAATTCAATAATTCATTTGCATGCAAACAACGTTGCTCTGATGCCACCACACATGGCAGCAAACATCCTGTATGTAATGGATGGAGCTTATGATTGAGGTGAGTAACAGACTGAAGTTAGTAAATCAGATTAACTGATACAACTAAACTAACTCTGGGCCCATTAGCCAAGCATTGTACAGGTTTGTTTTTTTTAATATGGTGAGCATATGTTCTGTATTAGCCACATGCTGATTTGATTGTGGCAGATTATTATCTTACAAAAAATTACAATTCATTACTTGAAAATTGATGAAAATTGATCATCTGAAAGTAATGAATTGTAACTTTGTAAGAAACAAATCTGAGTGCATGACTACAGATCTGCTAGATTGTCAGCATGTCTCTTTTTTCAGGTGTCTTCACCCAAGCCATGAAAACAGCAGTCATTAAACCGCTCCTGAAGAAGAAAAATCTAGACACATCAGTAATGAATAATTATAGGCCCATATCAATCCTCACAATTTTAAGTAAAATAGCTGAAAAAGCAGTTTTTTAACAGATGAACAACTTCTTAATAAAAGGCTGTTTTGATGTCTTCCAATCAGGATCACAGCACCGAGACCGCTCTTGTCAAGGTCCTCAATGACATTAATTTAAATGGATACAGTGGAAAAATGTCAGTCTTAGTATTACTGGATCTCAGTACTGCCTTTGACACGGTTGACCATAATATACCACTGGACCGACTGGAAAATTGGGTGGGACCCTGATACAGCACTAAACTGGCTTAAATCCTATCTAAATGATATAGACTACTTTGTGTCTATTGGTAATTACACATCTGAGCGAATAAAAATGGAAAGCAGAGTACCACAGGGCTCCATTCTGGGGCCTCTACTATTCAACATTTACATGCTTCCTCTAGCTCAGATAATGGAAAACAACAAAAATATGTTACCATAGTTATGCAGATGACACACAAATCTATATAACCATAGTACCAGGGGACTATAATCCAATACAAACGCTGAGTAAATGCATTGAACAAATCAATGATTGCATGTGTCACAGTTTTCTTCACTTAAACAAAGATAAGACTGAAATAGTTGTCTTTGGAGCCAAGGAAGAACTACTAACAGTCTCTGCTCAGCTTCAATCTATAATGTTGAAAACAAAGAAAACCAAGCCAGCAGAAACCTTGGTGTAATCATGGACTCAGACCTGAATTTCAGCAGTCACATTAAGACGATAACAAAGTCAGCTTACTATCACCTTAAGAATATATCCAGGATAAAAGGACTTATGTCTCGGCAGAATTTGGAAAAACTTGTCCATGCATTTATCTTCAGCAGATTCGACTACTGTAACAGTGTCTTTACAGGACTCTCTAAAAAAATCCATCAGACAGCTGCAGCTGATTCAGAACACTGCAGCGCCAGTCCTAAAAAGAACCAAAAAACACATCACTCCAGTTCTTAGATCTTTACACTGGCTTCCTGTCTGTCCAAGAATAGATTTCAAAATCCTGCTGTTTGTTTATAAATCACTGAATGATTTCGGGCCAAAATACATGTCTGATCTGATGCCACGTTATGAACCATCCAGACCTCTGAGATCGCCAGGTACAGTCCCTAGAGTCAGAACTAAACATGGAGAAGCATCATTCAGTTATTATGCACCACATATCTGGAACAAAGTCCCTGAAAAGTGCACGTCTGCTCCAACACTCACCTCTTTTAAATCAAGACTGAAGACCTTTCTGTTTGCCACTGCTTTTCACTGAAGCCATTTTAAAGCTTTGAACTGCACCATGACTTTTATTCCCAAGTCTCGTCTCTTTCAAACCTTTCCTATTTTAGCCATTTTATATTTTGGTTTTAGTCCGTTTGTTCAGGCTTCTTGCATAGAGTAGCCTACAATAGAACTGGCACCAAAATCTGGCACAAAGTCCCTACCCCTCCCTTCTTTTACAGGTTCCTTGATCATTCTTGAATGTCAGAATTGATATTAAAAAAAGAAATCCTTTGTTACAAGCTCTGTGTGAATTTTACATTTTAAAAAAATCATTGTCTTTAAGTTTGTTAGATAAAACATTTTATTGACAATTCAAGGATTGAACCCATCTTTTTAAATTATAAAAAGCATGTTTACTGCATTTGTGTATATAAACAACAAAATGTGATTCCTTTGTCATCGTTTTGGGCTACTGGTGTGTGTAAGTGAAAAGTTTTTATGCAAGCCATCTGTGCATATGGGAGAAGTTTGACTTCAGGGCTTCAAAGATTTACTACCCAAAGGAAAAATCTGCAGTAAAGGAATAGATTACACGATTTTCTTAAACCAGACCCTTGCTTTTAGGACGTATGAAGCTACCGAAGGCACACAATGCATACAAAAGCTTTAGCAGAATAGCTGAATGAGCCATGGCTGGGGTAATGCAATATTTCAACATTGCTAAGACATTCAGAGAGGATGTTCAGCTGACAAGCTGGTTACATTTGAACGACATCACAACTTCCAGTCGGGAACTATTTTTGATTGGGACTCCATGATCAATGCACAAACAAAGGTCACTCAATGTTTAACTCTTTGCTGGGCACCCATCCATACACTATTGCAAACCAAGAACATCTTATGTCTATGGCACTCCCATGTGAAAAACACATTTTGAATTGAATACTACTCACAAAGTGTGGGGAGAAGCGTCGGTCGAACTCCCTCTGAGCCAGGATGCCTCCCTGGCCAGGGGCACTGGTGTAGCCAACCTGCAGGGAGAACAGACATCAGCTTCCTTCATTTCACTAAACACTAGCTGCTTTGATCCATCAAGACAATCAACTGGTTTTACCATGACTTGTCCTCCCTCCTGGGCCAGGTAGCTGACAGAAGCAGATGTGAAGTTGAAATATCCAGCCTTCAGGGGTCGCAACACCACTGTGTGAGACACATTGCTGGCTCTTAATGTTTCAGGGTTAAAGCTGACAACTTTGAAAAAGGATGAAGAGTCCATTGATGCAATGATCACCTTCTACAGTCTCCTTAGTTTTTAAGTTGTGTTAGATCAGAGAGATACATTAGAAACTTTGCACCCCAACATATGCTTGTGTTTTTTTTTTTTTTATTGTGACAATGGGCTGCCTTGCTTTGCCTAGTTCATATTCCAGTGCTGGTGGGCAACTTCTCCCTGATCTCTGCCTCAAACAATTAACCTCAATGTCACATCGATTTCCTGTTCTCATCATTCTAAGATACCATGGTACTTCGCCTGATGATCAATCTTTGACTTCTATAATTTCTCAAACTGCTTCACTATTTGTTTAATTGTTTTGTAGTTCTGCTGTCTGTGATGTGTGTAAAGTGGCTGCAAACAGAGGCGTCCAGAGGTTATACAATGAACAGTGAACCAAATCAGTGTCAGTGAGCCCTGAGTAACCTGAAATACAGAGATGTGTTTGATGAACTGTGTGGGACTTTAAAGTTGTTCTCCAATTTAACTACAATTACCAACTTCATTAGGGCACTAACAACTGCAAGGTGAGAGGAACAACAGCACATTTATGTTAAAGGATACGGTGCAATCCTGTCCCATTTGACATTCAACATTCCAGAAACGATTCCAAAGTCTTCAGGAGGGAAAGAATCATCCGACAGCTCTACTTCGAGAGCAGCACTGTAAAGACAGAAAGGAAGAGGACACAGTAAGAGAAGTGTATGTGTACTGGGACAGTGCCTGACTAGCTCTTAGTACATGACAAATGTCTCCAGAATACAGCAGGGCTTTTTGGGATTTATTTATTTTTTTAATCAAAGTTTCTAGTACCGTGCTTTAATTGACAAGCTTTGTTAAGATTCAAAATGTTTGCCTGCTCCTAATGGAGAGTGTATGTGTTCTTCAATGGGAAACTCACCAAATTGCTAGGAAAAAAAAAAATTGCATTTAGCAGGGGCATTATGAAATACACCAGAAAAACAGGGAATATTAGAAAAGTGAAGACACATAACACATTACCTTACACTCCACTGTGGTTTCAGTCTTTTATGCTGCCAGTCTGATCACCAACTTATGTGATTAGCAACCACAAGGTGACATTGGGCTGCATGGCTCCAAAAGTTGAGCTAGTTTGAATTTTTTTGTTGCAGCTGGTTGCATTTGTTTTTTTATGTTCTTTCCAGAACCCCCTGCAGCCAGCACCACCGCCAAAACGGACTTCCCTCATTAACAGCATAAGAGACATGAATTTTCACGCATCACCTGATTTTATCTGAATGTATCCTAAGCTGTCTCTCATTTTCTTCTTGCACCTTTTTTTTTCAAGGGGGTTACTGGAGCCAATCCCAGTTATCTCTATGGGCGGAGTCGCCAGCTCATAGCAGGGCCCTTACTGATGGCAGAGGCCGCCACACAAGGTGCAGACTGCACATCAGGAGCAATTTTGGGGTTCAGTAT
Organism: Spondyliosoma cantharus; assembly: GCA_900302685.1. NCBI lineage: Eukaryota > Metazoa > Chordata > Actinopteri > Spariformes > Sparidae > Spondyliosoma > Spondyliosoma cantharus. The sequence continues at coordinate 15,739 of OMLP01026229.1, read as the reverse complement.
CTTGCTCAAGGATACTTCGACATGTAGCTCAGTTCCGCCCAGGGGAGCCTGGATTTGAACCAGCGACCTTCCGATCACTAGTCGAACTGCACTACCTACAGCCTAAGCTGTTTACACTAAATTAAATTAGTAAAAAATAACACTGTGCAATACTTATAAGAAATTGTGAAAAGTGTTGGTTGACATGTTCAGTGTCAAAGGGTTAATGTCATATAGGCCAAACAAGCACAAATATTCAGAGTTCTGCTGCTTATAGCTACATAACTGGAAAGCTTAGCTTATTTGCTAGACAATATAGGATGTTTTAGCTACCCTCCCAGTCCTGTCCATGTTGATTACCTTTTGTTTCCACATTCTAGAGGCATTTTTAAAAGTTTCCATGGCAGAGGAACATCAGCCAAAACTCTAGGGTTTAGCTACTCTTTGAATCCCACAAGAGTTTATTCACAGCTCACAAGCAATTGGACTTTAACGTTTCAAGAGTTTGTGTAACACAGTCAAATAACAATTTGTAGTGGTTATGTGAGAGTATTTTATCGCATTTAGTAAAATCCTCCTGACCTGGAGCCCACATTGTAGATGTTGTACTGCAGGGTGAGGTCTCGGCCCTCCACAGCATAGCGGTTCAGCAGGGATTTAGAGGCCAGTAAACGGGCTCCCTCATCTCCTGAGCCGAGACCGAGCAGAGCCAGTACCAGAAACATATGCAGCATCTTCGTCATCTGGAAGAAAATCAGGCCACAGTGAGCCAAATACAAATCAGACTAACTACTAGAGAAATGAACTTTAAAGACACATTCTCTGTTAGGATATGATGCCCATGGTTTAAGAATGACATGTTCATATGGATGATGTTCAGGTGCCACATACATTTAGGTCTGTAACGTTAGAATAAAGTAACTTTATTGTCCAGACGAAGCAGGAAAATGGTTTAAATTGTACAACGATAGAAGGCTCTGTCCGGACGTTACACTGGCGAGCTAATCATGAAACAGCCTACATAATCTAATCCCAATCTATGGGGAAATGTCTGTGGAAAATCACTTAAGTATGTCAAGGCGTCGTATTCTTTGCAGAGAAACGTCAGATTAGATCAACCCGATGATGATTTAACCTAACGTTAAATATGTTAAACATGTCCCTAACAGTTTGCTACGATGAGAGCTAGTGTTAAAGCCATTTCAATAGAGCTGTATCGACTAAAACAACAGCAGCAGCATTTCTGCTAAAATAGTCGAGCGCTTTAATTAACATATGGAGTAAAAGATTTTATATTTTAGCTTGCCTCACAGCCAAAGATCTGAACACTGTGTGAAAGACGCTTACGTGGACCAAACGAGACACCAAACGCTGAAGATCTCTGTGAAACTAAAGACAAGTGCTCATTGTCGGCATTTGTTTCACAGAAATGGAGTCATGTTGATATTTCTCATTCTAAAATATCAGGTTAGCAAAACAGAGGGCTTTCCACAGTTAAAGGAAGGAAATACGAGTACATACCGTTGAGGTTCAGCCGTATTCTTCGAACCGCAGATATTGAAGGAGCTGGAACGGCGCATGCTCAAAACCTTAAAACTGCTGTATGCATGACGTGTACCGAGGCGGACTGAAGGAAGTATCCGAGCGGCGCAGCGCCCCTGGTGTTTGGGGGCGATGTTGTTCCTTCGAATTGTAAGCAGCAATCATTTGAATGTTAAACGTGATTGTGATGTAGTTTACCTTGTTGTTTGGATACTTTTAGCTTAGCAACGGTCTGAACACTACTACCACCACATAATTTTTAGAGAGAGTAGAATATAGAAAGCACATTTTTATATTCTAAAATATTTTTTAAATTATATTTAGCGTTTGCAGTTTGCAGTCGATGCACTTTTCCCTTCTAACCCTCTGTCGCCACACAAGTGTGTCTGTGTGGAATAATTTGGTTAGTTTGCTTTGTAACTGTTATCACCCTGTGATTTTGCCCACAAACCACACAAAGTTGGACTTCTAATGCTGCTGCAAATCATAATTTAGACAAGATTTACCGACCTTTATTAATGCATAGGTGTTATTAAGAACTCCACAACTTTCCCAGTCTTTTGTTTCCTCCGTCCCAACCTCTCTGAATGTTTGCTGGCATTAAATTAATCTTTGGCTTTTACCCGTATTCCTTATGGAATCATATTCAGCCACCAGGTGGAGACGAAGAACCTGCTTTGTATCCTTTTTAAACCCATCAAATGTATCAGCTACCAACGGAGCCAAGGGGGGTCTGCAGTTTGTATCTGTCCAAAATATTGTATTGTGAGAGACTGTATGGCATTATAATTGAAGGACTGAGCACAGACAGCAACAATGAATGAACAGCATGTCAGGAACCCCCTTGAGGATCCCCTTTTCATGCCAGAGTGAGAAAGTCATTAAATGTTGCTGCATATGAAACATGTCATGGCATAGGATGTAACAAGATAGAAAAGATATACCCTTCATTTTCTCTCTTGATTAACATTAACTCTTGATTACCTCTATCTCTGTCCGTTTGTTGGTTGGGTGGTTTGTCATCAGGATTACACAAAAACTACTGAACAGGTTTCCATGAAACATAGCTGGAGGATGGGTCTCAGCTCAGAACAGACCCCATTAACTTGAGGGACAGGTCCAGGAAATTTTCTCTCACTTTCATTAACATTGTGAGACAGGACATTTTCATTAATTTCTCAGGAATAATGGATGGGTCTTGATGAAACAAATCTGGTGTATTTCAGTGGCTGGTATCTATGAGTGAGTACAATGTGACATGGATCCTAGGACTGATGAACTTTAATTATGGTTAAGCAGTTATGGATAGTTTGAAATGTAGAGCAGTGCAGGTCTGTTGAGTTTGATATTGGATTAGGCTTGATTGAATTAAAGGGGACTGTTGGGCATTAGCAGAGATACAGTCATTGTCATTAGTTTTCATCCACTTGTGAAGAACATGTATATCATGGCAGTCTTCAGTTCCAATGATATCTACAGCTCTCATGTTTCCATGATGGAATGAGTGGAATTTGCCATTGACTTGGATGATCAATTTTGGCCTCTGAACTAGTGATTCTGACTGATAACAGCTGGTGGTGTTTTTGGGCCCATTACAATAGGGCTTGTTTGATACAGCCATCAGACTCAGCCACAAACACTACAATGGGAAAGTCTAAGGAGCTCAGCATTGATTTGAAGAACTACATTATTGATTTGAAGAGGTCAGGGAAGTCTCTTCAAGCCATTTCAAAGAAGTTACAGGTCCCAAGATCAACTTTGCAAACAACTGTTTCTAAGTATAAAGTGCAAGTACATTGCCACGATCAGGAAGAACACACAATCTATCCCCTGCTGCTCTGAGAAAACTGGTCAGGATGGTCAAGAGTCAACTAAAAACCACCAAAAAGCAAGTCTGCAATGAATTACATGCTGCTGGAAGACAGGTGGTAAAGAAATGACTGGATCAGGCTAGAATTGAGGTGTTGGAATGGTCTTCCCGTAGTCCTGATTGAACCCCATCGAGAAAATGTGGATTGTGCTGTTGAAACAAGTCTGTGCCAGGAAGCTAATAAATTTAGTTTAACTTCACCGGTGTCAAGGGGAGTGGTTAAAAATTCAGCGATGGGACGACCAGAAGCTTGTAGATGGAAAGCAGCTAACTGAGGTGAAAATGGCCAAGATACATTTAACCAAATATTAGAATTACTATTTTTGATCCAGCAGATTTGGAAAAATAAATCAGCCAATGAATATTTTCTCTCATTCTCTTATTAACATTTCTTGTTAATCTGACCAGGCGGTGTGCATCCACGGGGCGTCACAGTGGAGGACATATAAACCACGGCAGCAGCAACTTCGTCATTCATCAGGTGTCAGCGTGTCCCTGCCAGAAGCAGCTCAGTCAGGTGCAGTCATGTTCCGTCCTGCCCGTGGCCTTCAACTGCTCGCGCTCCTACTGTTGCTGAGAAGAAGCACCTCAGCTGTTCCCAACGACGCCACAGAGTCCGGTCATACTCAGCTGGTCCCCGACACACAGGACGAGCCGTCTGATGAAGACACGAACCAGGCGAAAAACGGCGGGAGACGGCAGACTGGCGCTGTGCGTAATGGTGAGTCCAAACGGTCGCGCATGACGCAGATACTGTACAGTTACATCGCTTTGTGCCAAGCCACTTTTTTGTCTTACAAAATTTGCCATTTCAAATTGATGTCTGTTTGCCTTGACATGTGATGTCTTGTTTTGAGAAACAAACTTTTCAGACAAAGCCTTGGGTTGAAGAGAGCAGACAAGACAGAAAGAGAGCACGAGAGACACAACATACACCAAAAAAGAACATCGTTCAGTAATGATGGGCTCGGCAGTAAAATAACATCACAATATTTTTAGGCCACATTGTCATACACAATAGATATATCCTCAAAAGCACTTCAGAATTGTTGGGACTGAGCAACAAAATCAAGTTCATGATGTTTTTGACCAAAATACGTCGATATCGATATTGTACCAATAATGGGGATGACTTTTGGTACTTAAATAATATTAATATTAATAATTATTAATATTAACACAATCATCAGTAATGTGGATATAATGACTGAGTGGTGGATTTGCCCAAACTTAAAGCCTAAAGACTGAAAATATTAAATCTAAATCTAATCCAAAAAAAAGCATCTAGAATAAATAAAATAGTTTTACAATTTACTCCAAATAAACAAGTTCTGCTACCTTCACGGAAATTGTATTTATTCACTTTTTTGTACACAGGAGCAATTCAAAGTGCTTTACAAGTTGCATTGAAGAATCAGAAAAGAATAAAATATTTTTATCAAAAGTATCAACGTTTATACATGGTGAACAGTAAAACCCAAAGTGGAAAAACAATCCAGTGACAGGCAACAAGCCCAAGATTATCTGGGAGCTCATTCCTAGTAGGCTTGCATTTAATGGAACAGGATCAGAATATAATTAGGTCTCAGGCAGAGAGACTTGAGAATGGCTGTTAGTGTTCTGTTTCTATTCAAACTCTGGCAGCTGCTTTCTGAATTACAGTATTTGTAGTTGCCAGAAATGAGGACCTGCTCCAGATGAATACATTGGGCTGCTTTTCAAGATCCTGCTGAGATCCTCTTACTTAAACTGTATTTTTTAGGTGATTGTAGAAAGACACATTATTTGTTTAAAGAGTTGTCCCTATAGTTATATCTCCAGAGAGTTTGGCGGCTTGTGAGAGATAATAAAAAAAACTTCCAGAACTGATGCTGCAGAGGCTGAGATATCCTGCCTTTCAGTGCCTGGTATGACTGACTCTGTATCAATGTTGGATCCCACACTTGCCATGATGCAGCTTGATAGCATATATATCATAATCATCGTAATATTAAAGAATAATATACTTGATTGAACAAAGTGCTACATTTATGTGCCACACCAGAGTTACAGGGAGGCAGTCAGGGATCCTGATTCTGATTCATCTGCCCCGGGCAGTTCATCTGCCCACAAGGCATGTTAAGATGGTGGGCATACACAGTGCGGGACTCAAGTTTAACAGTGCTGTAGTCACTACAAGTCCATATTTTGGCAGGAAACGAATGAAATACATTTTTAATGTAGATTTCACTGATAAGTTCAATATTAATAGTTTTGTGACCTACAAAAGGGGAAAATGTTACCTCTGCTACATTTTCTCAGATGTAGATCTGAACAGTAGCAGTATAAACAGATTGTGCCACAGAAGAATGAACTGGAGCATACATATATATAGTTCATTTTCCATGTCTCAGGTCCAGACCAGAGCCAGGTGGGCTGCAGGGAGCTGAGGTCCACAAAGTACATCTCTGATGGCCAGTGTACCAGCATCAACCCCATTAAGGAGCTGGTGTGTGCTGGGGAGTGTCTACCTGCCCACCTGCTGCCCAACTGGATCGGGGGTGGGAGTTACACTGGTAGGTACTGGAGCCGCCGCGACGCTCAGGAGTGGCGCTGTGTCATTGACAGAACCAGGACCCAACGGATCCGACTGCAGTGCCAGGATGGCAGCTCCAGGACCTACAAGATAACTGTGGTGACATCCTGTAAATGCAAGCACTACACCAGAGAGCAGAATGACTCAGGACACAAGGACACATCTGTCCACAGTGGTAAACAGAGGAGAAATCAGAGGAAGGGTGGACTCATTGAGGAGAGAGCCCCCCCCCTGTAATCCTGCAGTTACAGAGGAAGCGCCTGCTTTCATCATGAAATTCATGGATGGTAGCAAAACAAACTAAATCTGTGGCTGGATTATATTTACACCCAGCATATTTCATAGTAAACATTTCCACATACATTTATGTACCACAGCAGGGTTGCAGTGAGGTGGTTGGGGAAGGTGGCGGGCATACAAAGCATGGGACTTTGATAATGCTGCAGTCACTATGAGCAGATGTTTTAAGGCAGAAAACAAATTAAATGCATTGACAATTAATATGATCCGTTTTTTTGTTTCCGTTTTTCTTTTTCTTTTTTAACCTTGCCAGATATGTTAATTAGCAACATTTCCTCACAGCCTGTTCCCCCTGCTGACGTCCAGCAAAACCTAATAATTTAAAATACAACATAGTTATATATTAACATGATTTCTAGGAGCTGGATTATTTGTAATAGGAAAGAAATGATGTTTCATTGTGTCCTAGGTGACTTCATTTAAAAATAATAGAATAATCCATTAGATAATTAAAAGCCTCAGCAGACTTTGGATATAAGACATGTAAAAGAAATGTTACCATGATTCATAAAGTTTCTAATGTGAAATTAGATTTATATAATCGAGTGGTGCTTAGATAGGCTACAGTATGAAAACAATGTACAATATGTGGGGAAAGTTTTATGGGGATTTTTCAGATCGAATAGTATGTAATTTATTTTTGTACCACAACAGTTGATATTCTTTTTTGTACTGTTTCGTCACTGAATAAATAATTAAAAGAAGATTGTTTACAAGACTGTGTCTCTGACAGAATGGTCCAGGATTGCCAGACAGGCTCACGGCAAACAGGAACTTCCTAACAACAGAGGCATTAGTCAGTGATGGAACTCCCATTTCAACAGACGGCATACTTTGTTTTATTGTGAAGGGGATACCTTCCCCTCCAGGCTATTGGGGCTTGTTCCAGGTGTGGCAACATGTTAAGACACTTTATTGTCTAATGTATCCGTTTACTTTTTCCCTCTGAAATCTGTGGGCTGGGGTGGGCAGTGAATAGAATCACCTGCGTAAGTGACAACAGGATGTTTAACTTGTGTTACCTGCAGACGAAAACTAATTGATTTCCCCTTGTCATTAATTTCCTGTGGGTACAGTGAAGGGGCATCATAATAATGTCACGCTTGGGAATGTTGATTAGCAGATGAGGGGAAAAAAACACATACACACTTTTTTCAAGCCATCTTTGAACAGGCTTTATATGGTTGGTTGTAGAAACCAAGTGCTAAAGATTGCAAAAATACATTAACCTAAACACTCTGGACCTTAGAAATACAGCTTACAGGCTAAACTGAAGAAGCTGAAACTACAACATAACTACAACAAAGCTGTTATGGCTGCATAACAAGCTTTACCTATTTACACATCCAGCACACACAGAGCAACATTAGTGTTCTTTTGGAGTCATGTTTGTGTTCACCTGGTGATTGTAAAAGGGGGGCATTATTCACCGTTAGCTGTGATTTTTGCAGACATCTCTCTTCACTCATATGAAGATGTAGATGGTACCCGTGATGTTCTGGTGGTTTTAATCACCCACTGTGGAGCCTTTCTGTGTTGGGATAACACATAATGAACATCATAATGAACAATGACACTTTGTGATGTTTCCAGTCAGGATGATTTCTATTGCTCCTCTGTAAAAGTTGATGAGAATGTGACTCCAGAATTTAGCCTTCCCAAGATTCTGTAAGAAGTAGAGCCTAGTCTGTGTCTTTTTCTTTCTTTCTTTCTTTCCCATGATAAGTTCTCTGTCATGTTGATTCCCGAGAACCTGTAACTGTTCACCTGCTCCACCTCAGCTCCAGATTGTATTCATGGATGTACAATGTGAACAAGAGGGGACTGAGTACACAGCCCTTGGGCTCTCCTCACTAAACATAGAGGAGGTGTGACTGCCAATCAGAACTCTCTGGGGTTTGGTTGGGAGTGTTTATTTTTTCCAATAACTTCCATGGGTGAAATTGTGTTGAATGCTGAGCTGAAGTCAACAAACATCATCACAATGTACCTTTTCTTGCTCTCCAGGTGTGTCAAGACTGACTGGATACGGCATCCTCTGTGGATCTGTTGATTCCGAAAGAATACTGGTAAAGTTCCTGGCTTTCAGGGACGATGGTGGCTATATTGAGGCAGGAGGGAACAGCCTCCTGTGAGAGGGAGATGCTAAAATGGCCCCTTTTTGTAGTCCACAGCCAGGTATATTATCTGGACCAGCAGGTTCATTTATATAACCTCTCTCATTTTATCTCTTTGATTTGGGGTAATTTTTTTTTTCCCTTTTTCCCTGTAGAGAATTATGGAGGCTGCGTTGGCAATCATAAATGAAAATTTCGACAGCATTTTGGGTGCAATTTCAGGAGGCTCATCTAGGTACACGGCATGGAGACCCATTCACAGAAAGAGCAAGCACATACCCATCAGAAGAGCGAAATCTCGAAAGATGATTAGATGGATTATATGCATGGCAGAATGCGGTTAGGAACATTTTTCTATCTTTCAACAGGCTCACCAGTTATTATTATATTAAAAATATCTATATCTAATATTTCTTTGCAGCCATTGCTCTTGTCGTCCAGGAAGCAAATGTTACACATAGGTTTCGCAGAGCCCTGACATCATATCCGGGGGATAATGTCAGTAAATTCGAGTTAAAACACAGACTTCACTTATCCCATGCAAATGAGCTGCACGAAACACAGACGGGGTGGGGTAATTTCTAAATCACATGAGGTCCCCAGGTAATACTAGTCCCATGCGAACAGGGCTTTAGTCAATCTTTGTATTTTCTTTGTCCATGTCCCTAACAAGCTCTGCAATCAAGCACGCTACTTCCTCAGAGGAACTGCTGAAGTCATCCTCAACACTCCATCCTTGCGTAGCAAAAAGGGACTACAACTTATATTTCGTTGTCCAACCCTGTGTTGAAAAATGGTTATTACATGAACCTTTGAAGCTTTGAGTTTTGATCTTAACTACACAGCTGTAAAGTGTCCTGGCACATCTTACACAGTTGTGAGGTGATCGCAGTGTTAATGTGCAGTTCAGTCAGAACTGCTAAAAAATGCTTCCATGTTAGTTGCCATGATAACACTGACACACATACAAACAAACATGCACACAGACTCTAGGATTTTAGTGTTAGCAAAAATATATATAATAATAATAATAATAATATATATAATATATTGATATGGATGATTCAGCAGAACCTTGACACTGGTAGGTCATGTATCTACTGTCCGTACCCAAAGCTACGCCTGTGGCTCAAATAGACCCATGACAGGGCCACTGAATGAGTGTGGTGGTGTGGTGTGTTGTTCTGTCAGATAATGGGACAATGGATGGATGAGTGACACTCTTTGCTTGTTTCAGAGCCATGAAACCTCTGCTGCACACTATGATTGCATGACTATTGATTGCAGCTCTTAAGCACAGGCTTACAACCCTTGTCTTGAACCTACTCCACATCCACTTGTGTCTTGCACTGTCTTTTTTTTCAATACAACAAATGCACATTTATACCTGCAGAGTTCACACGTAACGGAACGTGAGGATTACAGCACAGTCAGTGATACTCCTGGTCTCTTAAAAACCATGCATGTAACATCACAAGCGGGTGTCAGGAAGCCATGTGGTAACGATCGAGACAAGAACAAGCAGCAATTGATAATGAGAAAATATCTTCCTCTTTCCTATATTATGAGTCATACGAAGAGGCAATTGTTTGAATTGTATACATCAAAGATAGGGTGGAAGCCACATCAAAATCACAGAAATTCATCTTCTTCAAACATGCTAAGTAAAAAGACCAAAATAGAATCATACAAAGGTCCATTTTGTTGAGTGTCCTGAGGCCTGAAGCTGTGAAAGGTGCCTGCTGCTGGGTGTCTGTCTACATGTGTGTTCTGCAGTCAATAGCCTCAAACAGTCAAAGAGAGTTTAATCTCTTTGCTGCAGACACACCTGTTTCTCATTCAGGCAGGATGTTAGTGAAGGATGCCCTCATAGCCACAACGCTTACAACACCATCGCCAGACAAAGACACTCAGGGATCACATGCCTTCACTCTCTGCAAGATCAAATTATAATGCTCCTATAGATGTTCAAGCAGCTTAGAGAACAAATACAGAGGACAAAGGAGAATGAAAGTACAAAAAAATCACATAATTTCAAGCAGTTTGGGGTTGACTGTTTTTGCTTTTCACTGAAAGTGAAAAGGGAAGGAGGTGTTGAAGTGTATCAGAAGTGTTTCTTCTGGAGGGATCAAACCCAGACACAGTGGTGACTCTAGAGATCTTTGAGTTGATGTCAGTGACAATGCCCGACAGTGTGACATTCATAGTCAATGTTTATTAATCAATTGTTCCTAACAGAATTTACCAAGAACATGCGTTTGTCCATTCTTGTCACTTCCATGATCCCCCGATTCTTTTATTCTCGTACATGCTTTTGAACTAAGTTGTGTGTTTGAGGCCACATTGCCAACTGTCTTCCCTCCTTGGTGTATTAAAGTCTGTGTTTTTCAGGTATGTTCCCCAGTTCTGTTGTGATCCTCGTGTCTTCCTGCATTTGCATCATGTATATTCAGTGTTCATGGTTCTGCTCCCTGTGCCTTTCACTTTGTTCTGAGTTTAGTTTTGTACCTCTCTCAGCCTGTTTTGTCTTGTTCTGCTGTTTTGTTGCTTGTCTTTGATTTCTGGAATTCAGTTTTAGGAGTCCTATTAAATAGGGGTGCTGCC
>OMLP01026227.1:0-18703 GCA_900302685.1 Spondyliosoma cantharus | reverse complement strand
ACCCTGCCACCTTTCTAGCTTCAAACAGTAGCCCCATTCACACAGCCGTTTGCATGCGGGGTTCCTGCGCCAATTCTCCGCTTCCTCCTCTGTGTGAAAGCTTTCAGATGCGGCGAGGGGGGAAATTTCACTCCGGCACTGATCCTCCTCTGAAGGTAGTATCAGAGACGCATTATTTCTGAACCGCCCCAGTGTGAACAGATAAGCCGGCAGCACGGAGCGACGGCGTGTCGGTCAGACCGTCTGATGACTGCACAGGTCCTTCACTCAACTTAATAAAGAGAAATCTCCCACAAAGCAACGTTACATGACCGAACAACAGTAACATAGTAACTGTAACTGTCGTTGGCAACTTATATGAGGAAAACATTTACCGCAGCTGTTAGTGGAGAAGCGTCTGTTCTCCTGTCTGTCCTTCCGCCTGTCCTACCACCTCTTTGTCACATGTCTGCCCGAAAAACAGCGTCTGTCACCGGCGAAAAACTGATGTGAAAATAAATCACTGTGACCATCAGCCCTCCGACCGAGACTTCAGGGAACTTTCCTCCAGAAAACAGCCTCCGTCCCCCGAGTGAGTCAGACAGCATCCTGTTTACTGATGGTGATTATGTAATTATGTCATGTATAGCGAAAAACGTAGCTTCGTCACTTTCCAGGATGTTTGGTGGGTCAGGATCTCAATCACTGCACATTATAACAACATCCATATGATTAGAAACTGTCCGCGGGTTTAGATTGACAGGGGAGACACCTGGGAAACACAGACATCATCATCATGACGTGTATCGTCACGCCCTTTAGGAACCGGAGCGCCGGCTTTCTGTGTGAACTCACACTCCGGCTCGTCTGGCTGCTCGGCTCTGTGTGAATCACCATCGGCGGAGAATTGGCGAACCACCGCTCCGGAGTTAATCCGGAGACGCTGTGTGAAAAGGGCTAGTGTTCTGGGACCTTAATTTCCTCTGACAACAGCTTGTTTATTCACTGACGGAAAAAATAAGTATTTCTGTATTCATGTATTATTACCTTATTATTATTGTAGATTTAGTTGCACAGTTTAGTGCACAGTGCCCCTTTAAGCCAGCTTTGATTAAATCAGTTAATTTGGGACCACTCTTAAGGTTTTTGCTTTCAGCTAACTGGTGTAATGTCTTTTAAAATGTTGCAGAGAGCAGCCAAGACCATGCCATCATTGAATTACTGGCAGGCCTGGAAGACGATGGTTTCTGCAGAACAACTCCAGTTAGGCAGACTTCCCAGTCCCAGTCACTTCCTGGAGCCAGGAGCTACCACTGTAACAGCGATGAGGAGGAGGCGGAGCCAGAGTTGGACAAGGAAGAGGCTGAGCTCAGCGTGATCATGTCACAGCGATGGGACAATGAGCCTGCTGAAAGCTCCTCCTCAACAAGGCAAGTTTGTATCTGTCATGTGTGAGTGAAAAATCCTTTTGTTCTGCACCTGTGCATAGGTATCTGCATCAGAAACACTTCACTTTAAAAGACAATTGAATATGCAACCTATGCAGACCAGGGCTGGGTAACAAACCTCGGTCCTTTCTTTGGACCAACAGAAATATATTAAGTATTTATAGCCAGCCAATGTCTGGTCAGGTATTGGAGGGTGATTTGTGCTTACACAATTGAAAGAAGTTAACAAAAAGATCATTTGTTTCTTTCTGCATATGTATAGTTTTGTCACTAAGATCAAAAATATTTTGAAAACGTGCCCAGCGTTATCCAACATTACAACTTACAAAGACATTTTTGTACAGAACAATGTCAGACCAGGCAGACACGGGGTGAGTTTGTTATTCTTGTTTGATGTTTTACCTTATACTTGATGCTTGAATTATCATTTCTGTGCAACTAAAAATATGACTTCCATCCCCACATTATGTCACAAACAAGTTGTTTTGTCTGTTGACAATTCCAAAAAAAGATTTATCCACAAACATAGAAGTCTTGGACACTTCATGCAATATTTGTAAAATGTTTTCCCTTTAAAATCAGAGGACTTGTAGTCTTTTGGGAAGATGCAAATAACGAGGTCTGTTTTGCAGTCAAGGTCGGAATTAATCCTATTACAGCACGATCTCAGTCAAGATAGATATTTTGACAGAAGCCACGTGGGAGATCTGATGACGAGACTGCTTATACCTAAGACAACTGACCAGATTTTCTGACGTGACATAAATATATCCAATTGTCCCTATCCAACTGCCAGCTTGTTGCAGAACAAAGCTCTTTAAGTACAAGCACCATCCTATAGACTCTAAGCAGACAGATGAAGGTCATCCACAGTGAACTGTGCCTGTGCTATGTTTAATCAGTGTCATCCCCATGTGTACAGGCCTGGTGTAAAGGAGCCAGAGGACGGCCTCAGTGATGAGCAGCAGGAGTCCTCTGATGAAGATATGGAGTGGAGTGGGAACAACTCTCTGTTCGCCAACCTGTCAATCCCCCAACTTGATGGGGCCGCAGATGAGAGCAGTGGTGAGCCATCTTTGTGCTGAGACATCCTGAGAAAGCACTTAAATGTCTCTGATTCTTCTTCTTCTTCTATCATGAGTGTATGTAGGTAGTCTCACTGAGCCTATTAAGAGCTACTTTTAGCCATAAGATAATTTATGAATATAGGCCCAGGTCTTTTCTATTAATTACTAATAAACTGAAGTTTTTTAAAACTAGTGCATTGCCGTAGGAAGTATGTATTCCTATAGAAAAGTGGGAGGTTAAGTAGCTTTTTCATGGATGGCCAAATGAGGCTGTGTTTGAAGGTGAGACGTCAGGGATATAATTGGTCATTTTTGACTATTTTTGATTTATATTTCACCCTAAAAACTATGTACCTTGCCCTGTTTGGTGTCATTATTTTCAGCACAACCTCATATGTGTGACTCTACAATTATTTTTTCATTTTGACACACTGTATTAATACAATGGACCTAAAATCACAAAAAGCATAAAATCCGAGTAGGAAAAAGTTAGATTTTTTATTGTGAAAACCACAAATATGTTTAACGAATCATTTTTATTACTTATATTGCAAATATAAATTGTTGTTTGCTAAAGTTGTGCATACGTTTTTGAAATGTACAAAGTTATATGTAACTATTTACATTTAAATGCAGGCAATGGGGGGTGGGCTAGCAGCTAGCTACACACAAACATCCACAGATTCCGATTCCAGTTTGTTGTCGCTCTTGCGTATCCGGATCTCCTCAGACAGGAACAGACTCGGTCCAGACTCGTTCAGTCTCAGTCATCCACAACAGTCAGTTTAGATGCACAGAACGGGACTGAACCGCCGGCAAAATCCCGGTCCAGCTCGCACCGCTGCAGGTATAATAAATCTGCTTGTTTCTTCAAGTGTGTTGTGGGGTGGGCTCTGCAGCGATTGGCTCTGGTGCGCACGTGGCTATGGTGTGCGGTGATTGGCTCTGGTGCGCATGTGGCTATGACTGACAGTGCTTGCGGAATTTGTAAATCATTTATGAAATAATTTATTAACGGTATCTTTGTAGTCCAAACAAAGCCAACATTGCACACCCTTAAACCATGCAGCAGCCATGTTGAAAATCTCAGGTCAGTCTGATCCTGATCTGCAGAGATATTTGAGGCACACACACACACTGACAGACAGAGATTTCTTGCTTTTATAGAGAGAAGATCATGTTTAATCTTGATTTGGAAAGAAACTAATATGAAGTGTAAAAAGTATTGTACACATTGGAATTCATATTGTGCTGCTGTAGCTCTTATTAAGGTGCCTTCTCTTCTTTTGTATATCTAGATTCGTCCTTAACGGATAGTGGCTCCAGGACTCAGTCTTCTGTCATTGTTACGGAAAAGATGCTGGCGAAAAGGAATCCCTTCTCCAGGGAGCCACCTTCCCTTTTGGAGTGCAAGCACTCTGAGCACAGACCACTTCATGTGCTGGACACAGAGCAACCTCTTGACAAGCACTTTCAATCAAAAAGCAGCCAGGACAGCAGTAGTGAACGTTCAACAGGGTTCAAGGTTAATAAAGAAATCCCCTACATCCCACCAGTCAAACACCCCATTCCCTGTAAGTTAGCCAATCACCCTGAGGTGTCACCCATCTGTGTCGACAAAGAGGACATACGACCCCTGTACACCTATGAAAAGAAAACCTCTATAGCTTTGGATAAGACAGATTTAGAAGGTTTCCGATTTGGAAACAGAAAGATTACCAAAAACAGACAGAAGTACGGCAGCATAAAGAATGTAGAAACAAACTGTCTGTCCATTCTTCAGAACCACAGGACCTTCTCTCTCTGCTACTCAGAGTTGAGAAACTGCTCAGCCAAGACAGAACTGGAACCAAGTCAGAGGGACAGTAAAAGCCCCATCCTGAGGAACATCTCCTCATCCCCATCCCCCTTGGAGGAGGATGAGTTTCTTGATCCTCAGGAGGAAGAAATGGGCCAGGACAGTGAGGAGGGCGATGTTGGTGAACTCAAAATCAGGTATGAGGACTATCAGGAAAATAAGACAGAGAGGACCATAGTGGCCCAGCAGGAAGCACACTATAAGTTCTTCCCTAGTGTCATCCTCTCCAACTGCCTCAGTAGGAAGAAAGCTGGGAGCAAAAAACTGGCTGATGCCTGCAGTGAGCTAGAACAGACCCAGCCACACAGATCAAGGCTAAAAGTGAATAAAAAAAGGTTGGGAATGGTGGGACATAGGAACAAATTAAACATAGTTGAAAGCTCTACCTCTGACAGCCAAGTTAGTATTGGCCTCCACTCAATCACACTTCCAGTGCGTCCAGTGACTGCAGACCCAGAGAGGCCAGTTTTGGAGGATAAACCGATTAAGCAGGCTGAGCCAATTAAAGATGGGCCACTCACAGAGGTAGAGCCAAAGGACACAAAAAAGGAGGAGACTGAAAAGGAGGAGATGTCTGTAAATGAACAAACAAAACCACCTTCAGAGCCCCCTACCACCACTGTTTATAGTTTTTCTGAAGAACCAAACGAAGAAGAAGCAGAGGATAGGTTAAGCCCATTGCAAGATTTGCCAGCAAAAGCCACCTGTACTAAACCTTCAGCACTGCCTGGTAGTAAATACACCCTGAGGGCTAAACGCAAGATGATCTACGACAGCGAGGATGGAGAACACTCAGGTGCTACTCATTATAAAAACCCAGCCTCAGTCAGAGACCGACTCAAGGACACAAATGTCTCCAGTGGGCAGGAAGTAAAATACCAGAAACGGCGCAAGAAGGAACCCCCTATCATCATCAAATATATTATTATCAACAGGTTCAAAGGACAGAAAAACATGATGGTGAAGATGTCCAAAGTGAATGCAGAGGAGCAGTTGGTGATGCTAACGCCAGAAAAGCTAGAGCAATATAATAAACTGGCCCCTCTTAAGGATTTTTGGCCCAAAGTGCCAGAATCCACTGCTGTTAAGTTTCCCATCACTGAGCCAAAGGCCAAAAAACAGCCCAAAAGAAAGGCAAAGGTCAGCTCCACAAATAAGAAAACAGTCTGCAATTCCTCCAAACCTAGGGTCAGACAGTATGAAAATGTCAAAAGGATAAAAGGCAGCCAGAGATCCCCCGTTGTACCATCTCTATTGCCCCCTCGGTCATGTTACTGTGAGCTAGGAGATGACCATGACATTGAGTATACTGATGTCATGGTAGAGTTGGGCTACCTGTCTGATAGATCCCCAAGCCCTACAGACTTAACACCCCCACGCTGTTGGTCCCCAAGTGACCCTCTAATGGACCGCAGGAGTTCAGAACAGCTGATAAATCCACTCAGTGATCCATGTCTTAGTTCTGCTTTTGACAAGCCTCACACAGTGTCTTCAACCAAAGGAGCTCAGAATAAGTGTCAATCTGCCAAATCTATGAAATGTTATGACATTAATAGAAAAGTAAATAAGTCTGCTACCAAGCCTCTGGAGGAAGAGGAACCCAAAAAAGCAAAATCGAAACAAAGTTGTGGTGCTCGTCCAAGGCAGAGGAAGAAAGCTAAAGCTACAAATGAAGGTAAACCCAACAATTCCACCACCACAAGACCAAGAAAGTCTCGTAAAAAGCAGACAGAGGAATCCAAAAGCCATGACTCATGTAAAGACAGCTCCCAACTCCTTTTCACAGAGGATGAATTGCCTCCTTCTGAGAGTTCCTCTCAGGAGGTCCCTCCATTTCAGCAACCAGTGTACACAATTAGCTGTGGCCAGGGCAGTTCTCAGTCTCGGTTTATTGAACCAAAGGTTGAGGACTGTGAGACTTCCATCATGGAGGTCAACCAAAGCTTTACAGTAGCGGCTCTGCCAAAGCACCAAGGCTGCCAGACCACTGTGGTAAAGGTAGAGGCTTCGCAGGAGTGCACCGCACCTCCACCTCCTCTGGCTGTAAAACTCTTTCTGGAAACCAATAAAGAGGCCCAACTAGCAGCAGCCTCCCAACATTCAGGCCTTAAGAATGGGGATATCCCCACTCTCTCTGAGACCCCCTCTGGATTGGCTGTCCTCAAGCAGCTTCTCCAGAAGAAGCAGCAAGGACAAGCCCTTCCTTTACAAGTGGTTGGTACGAACAGCCACTCCATGGCCATAACTCAGGCTACAGCACTACTAGATCCCACAACTAAACCAGCTAAATCCAGAAGGGCTCCCTCCGCCACTCCTCGGAAACCCAGGGCCCCAAAGTCTACAACTCCCAAGGATAAGAAGCCCAGGGTCAGGAAAGGCAAGGCAAGCAACGCTCAGCCAAATGTATCAGTAAAGCAGGAGGGCAACATGTCAGATGACTGCCCTATCTTCCTTTCAGACCAAGGCATGGACAGCTGCAACTTCATAGAGGACAGCTTGTCACCAGAGCTCCCACACAACTATAACTTTGACATAAATGCCATTGACCAGACAGAATTCTCCAGCCCATACAGCAGCAGTCAGTTTGTTCTGACTGATAAAAATTTACCAGTTAAATTCCTTAGTGATGTCAACCAGGAAGCTGTATCTGCTCAAGTGCTGGGCTTTGAGAAGAAACTTGATATGCTATTTGCTGCTGGGGAGGAGCTACAAAGAGGCTCTGACTGGCAAAAAGATAGGCCGGCTAGCCCTGACCTCTTTGACATTCCCGAGAAAGGGGAGTCTATATTTCTCGACTCTGAGAAACTCAAGAGCAGAGAGTGGGACTTCTCTTTAGGTAAAGCCCATACACTTAGCCCCTTTCAAGACTTTCACTGTGAGCGAAAAGAGCTGCTCTTTTCCATCTTCGAACCTGTCCTACCTTTGCCTTTAAGTTCTGCATCATTTGTCGACCATGATGGCTCGCCAACAGGAGAGCTTTTGGAGGGCATTGATGTAATATCATCCACCACACCCAGTAGCTCCCCACGCTCCATCAGCTCACTATCACAGGTGAGAGTAAGCCAGCTGCTTCGGGGGGCAGGAGGTGGAGCCCACATTCTCAAGCCCCTCATGTCCCCTCCAAGCCGGGAGGAGATCCTCAGTACTCTTCTTGACCTGGAGATGTCAGAGGCCACCTTCCAGGAGCCCTTCTGCAGCAACCCCTCTGATGCACCAGGAAAACCAATGTAAGACTTTATGTACCAGCAGCACAAGTATAAGTAATAATTACTTTTAAACTGTGTGTACATGCTATCCACAAGACATGGATGCTAACTAATTCATCAGCATGGCTGATATTATCGCTCAGTTTATATTGAACAGGAATATATATTGTCACATATATTTAGGCAAATCTGTAAGTTGTTACTTAAAGATACTCTGTGGAGTTTATGACCAATAGTGTGTGCTGCATTAAAATTAAGCAGTGTGCAAACAAAAGCAGTTATTAATAATAATAATAATAATAATAATAATAATAATAATAATAATACTGTTTATGAGGAAGGAAATGCATTAAACATCTTTGTTTGACTTGAAGGATACACACAATGTGCTTAAGTGAGAAACAATGAATGTCTGTTTGAGAGTGCTGATACCTTTATATTTTAACTGTAAAATGTCACGCACAGTAGATATTTGGTCACAATTCTTAACTAACTGAATTTATGGGATTTGTGGGAAGTCGATTAATCTCACTCATCTGTCTTTTGTGTAGGGAGGTCGGTGGCCGTAAGTTAATGGTGGGCACCAGAATGGCAAAGGAGCTAGCAGAGTTCAGTGGGGAACTGTCTTTGGAAGGCCTTCATTTCTGGAAGACAGCCTTCTCAGCCATGACACATCCTGCCACCTCTATTACCTCATCTTCCCAAGCCCAGGGAGCTGAGGTCTCAGAGGGAAATAAAGAGCAGGTTGAGCTTGACCCATCCTCAGCCAGTGACAAGCAGGTCATCCTTCTGCCCTGCAAAAACCCACCAAGCCGAGAGCGTGTGCAGCTGTGGCTGGAAGCCAGAAAACAGTATGAAAGTTTACAAAAAGGGAGAAAAGACACAGGATTGCTGAAAAAAGGGTTTGAGCAGGGGAACCCAGAGACAACTGAGCAGTCCGCTGCTTCCCATTGTCAAGCTGTGAAAGTTGAGCTGTACGGGAGACTCTGCAGTATCAGGACCCAAAGGAAAAAGAAACGCTACCTGTCCCTAATCATATCTCCCATGAAGAGTACAGGCTCTCAATGCAAATCTACGGAGGTGAGTCCAGTTTCACATGAAGGTGGTGGGGATTTTGAGCAGGAGGGCGGAGAAAAAGATGATGATGATGATGATGATGATAAAGCCACCTCTCCAGAGTCCCCAGAGCTGCCTCCCTGGCAGCAGTCCTGTCAGGCCAGCCCCTCAAGGCCGGACCAGCTCAGTGAAAACAGGCCTAGTGAAAACTATCCAGAACCACTGTCATCTCGGCTCTCTAACTCTCTGGAGAGACGAGGGGAGAGTCTTAGTCCCTCATTTCTCCATGTTAGTAACAAGGAAGAGGGGAGGACTAGCCCCATCCTCCTTCACAGTACCCCCTATTTAAGGAGGCGGCGGAGAAGCAAGGAAGATCTGGAGCCAGTATGCAGCACTCCTATATCTGAGGGTACAACGCCAGTAGTTTCATTCTGCCTGTAATCTGTAATGTGTATTATCAGCTACTAACAGCTGTACAGTTGAGGAGTTTGAGGATTAATTTATCATAGCTGACCAATTATTTGAAATAGTTCTAACTTGTGCACGGTAAATCATCTGCATGCAGTCCTACTATTAATATAAATGTTTACTTAACTCATCTCTGCTCCTCCTGTTCTTGTTCCTCCTGCAGAGGACCCTGTTTCTCACAGAATCCATCAGAGAAGGAGAAGCCAAGCAGACCCACTGAGAAGAGTGTTACTGACCACACAGATCAAGGTCAGTCCACAAGGGTTTCTTTTTTCAACTGCTCTGTACATCAAAGACCACAGTCCTTCCCTGGTTAGGGAAACAGCTTAAGAATAGCAGTGCAGAGCTTTGCATGGATACTGTTGCATGTACTTATTCCCCCAGCTTGTTGGTCAGAATAGTCCGCCTCTCTTCCACTTCATTGATTAGAATTGAGCTTTGAATGTTGTGTACTCTGCCTTTTGATGTTTCTCATGTTCTCTCTTTCTTCCACAGAACCAGTTTACTGCTTTGAATGTACCAAAGAAAGATAACTCTCAGATTGAAGGGCCCAGTATAGCCAACTCTTACGGCTTCAAAATCAGCATGCAGAACCTGCAGGATGCCAAAGCTCTGCATGAGGTGAGTTGCAGCAATTCTCCAGACTATGTCTTTTTTTGCACTTTTAGGAAGAAAGACAGCTTATTTCAGCCTTTTGTGGTGGTTTCACACTAAATGCGAAACAGCTAGCAAGGAAGTATGTATGTCAATTAACTCAGCAGAGACTCTATTTCTCTCTCTTCTTTTTCCGTCTCTCATTTGTGTTACTTACAGTCATGAAGTACATTTCGCCTCCTGCCCCAGTCAGCAGTCAACTGTACAGAATTTTAAAGGGTTGCAGCTACAGTCATCTTGATAAACAGGAGTGAAGTTAAATCCATGTTTTAATCCCAAAAGTTCAGAAGTAATATCAGAGCTCTCCTCCTGTCGATAAACGGCTCCTGATCACAGCAGAATCGAGTGAGACCCAGTGTTTATTCCTCCAGAAGGTCTGGATCGGCAGCTGACTCTCTCCTCCAGAGTTGGAGGAGCTGAGGAGTAGGTTCTGCTCCACCTGCTTGTCCCCATACAAAACTCAGAAAGCCCCATGCTGAAAGGTTGCCATGACAAAAACAATTACTGTGAAGGGTTGCCATGGTTCAAACATTTTGGGAACTAGATTTTAGAAACTCTGATGATCTATCCACTCACACTGGCAGAGTGACTATTCAGCCAAAGTTGGAATGAATGCATCAGCCGGGCTCCAGACTAACTCTTTTTTACTAGGAGCACAGTGGCGCCCAACTGAGCATTTTAGGAAGGGCGCACACCGTGAATCAATTATATTGACTCATTTTATGCCTTAGACTAGCACTGTGTTTCACCAATGTGTTATGTTTTAATTGTGTAGTGTCAGCATTACCTGCAAATTTCATGTTCCCCACATGTTGCGGGTATCGACTGCAAAATTTGCAGTTCATGGAATTCTCTGTGAGATACCGTCACCAGTCAAATTCGCGCAGCCATTCTTCACGAAAACAGTATTTTCTGCCCTTTTTCACCACACTTGTGTCTTCAGACTCAGATTCATCCTCTGATTTAGCATTTGACTCTGGCACACTACTAGGCTTATCGGGGAGGAAAATAACCTAGAGTTCCCACCAGATACGTGTCCAGCACGTTACAGCTCCGATCTGGTTTTGCTCTGCCGTCCGCTGTCCGGCAAACCCCACTGCTTGCGTTTTGAGTCTGCCACAGCGCAGTACTGTCGACCACTGATGTGGCAAGACCGAGGAGTTCCCATGATAATCACATAATCACTTGCGACCGCAGTTATAGGTATGTGTTATAAACACAACCACACAAAGTGATCCCGACCAAAGGATTTCGTAGAAGAGGTTGCATTTGTCTCTTTTTTAGATTTGTGTGCTGGCGTCAACACAGTGTTTTATTTTGAAAGTAACTGGATGTTATATTGTTGTTTCGGTGTGTGACTTCCTGACTGTTCTGTGCTGCGTTGTGCTCTGGCGCTTGGACGGAGCAGATACGCAGCGCAATGGATCTGGAAGTTAACACATAGACTAGAGCAGTGGTGTCAAACTGATCCAGTAAAGGGCCGCTGTGGCTGCAGGTTTTCATTCCAACCAAGCAAGAACACACCTGATTCGGCTTATTCAATCAACTGAATTGTCTTTACACAGTTGATTTGTTGGATCAGGTGTGTTCTTGCTTGGTTGGAATGAAAACCTGCAGCCACAGCAGCCCGTCACTGGATCAGTTTGACACCACTGGACTAGAGTGAAACCTATCAGCTCCGCTGGCGTGGCGGAGACATAACGCAGCGGACACGTATCTGGTGGAATTGCGGGGTAGGCGTCAAGAGTTCGCTTCACCATTGTTTGCTGAAAGTTCTCCTTCTGCGCTTGGAACAACTTTAGGACCCTCCCCCTCAACACATTAGCCACTTACAGTGGCATTCCCCATTCCCTCCCCCTCTCACAAACATTGGCCTGCCACTTGTGATTCCAGATTCTTTGATTCGCCCCTTCCACGTACCAGTGTAAAAAAAGAAAAAAAACACCGGCAAATTCACTGGTCGCACACGCACTGTCTCAAATTTTGGTCGTAGTCTGGAGTCCTGATCAGTAAAATTGCAATCATTAGCAAGGGGTGACATATTCCAGGCCATGGGACCCTGGCAATAACTAACAAATGGTCAGATTAAAGAGACCTGCAGGAAAAATAAATGCAGTTTGAGTGAGGAGATGAAGGAATATAAATATAGGAATATGAATGAATACAATAATAGGTAGAAAACACCCTGATGTGCTAAAAATGAGCTTCAGCCTTCTTTGTTTTCTTAGTAAACAGACACCATTACCACCAAACCTGAGTCCAACGATGAGGCCTTCAGACACATTAATGTTTTTTTCTGCCCCTCAGGTCCAGTACCTAACACTGATGGGCATGGATATCCATGCAAGAACCCGACGTGACCTCGAGCCTGACCCCGAGTTTGACCCCATATGTGCCTTATTCTACTGCCTCAATTCTGATGCTCCCTTGCCAGAAGGAGACAGTACCCAGCTGACGGGTGCCATTGTGGTGGACAAAGATCATCAAAATTGTGACAGAGGTAAAAAGTCATTTCTTCATCACCCCTCTGAACAGGAGGATAGTTGCTCTTAGATGTTTGTTATTATGTAACATTATACAGCTAAGTGTTTGTTGTCAGCATTGATCAGTAATGAATCTGTTGAAATGCCCTCAGCAGGTGTCAGAGGAACAGCGCCCCTGCTGGTCAGGTCGGGCATCTCTGGACTGCAGGTGACATACACCACTGATGAGAAGATGCTGTTTCAGGAGCTGATCGCCATCATGAGGAGGTGTGTGTTTAGCCAAGCAGGAGTTAGCACTGTTCTGTTTGAATGAGCAGTAAACAAGTGGGTGTCCACCACTTCGCTTACTGCAAATATGCAACAGTGGTGGTGAAGTATTACTCAAGTCCAAGTCTGATTGAAAAAAAGCTTGTAATGAAATGACCACTTCTCACTTGATCTGTTACCTCACTGAACAGTTTTCTAAACCATAAACCATAGACCATAAACCTAATGAGTTTATGGTCATAATCACCAGTTTTAAGTCTTCTTCATGCGGCATGTTGCTCATTTCATGAATTATGATCCCATTTAGAGTACAATGGACAATAATGTTTTATTGTCCATTTTGATGAGCTTGATGTGCTTAAGGCTGTGGCTACCATGTGACTGACAAGTAGCTACCACAGCATGTCCTCAGTTTCTCAGTCAGATCCAGTCAGGAGGACATCCTCCCCAGCTCCACACTGCCTAAATTAAGGCTTCTACCACAATTTATTCTAAATCCTTTTGTCAAGAGATTTTCTGAAGCAGAATTTTGAATTGAATGTACTTGATATCTACACTCGAAAAAAAAAAGACAATGGCCACAACTAGATAGACAATAATATGATTTTCAAAACAATATTTTGGTATGAAAAGCTAACCTGAAAATACACTCATGGTCCTAACATGGGGGTGTTCTGTCAAGGTTTGACCCAGACATCCTGGTCGGGTATGAGGTGCAGATGCATTCCTGGGGCTACCTCCTCCAGCGGGCTGCGGTGCTCGGAGTGGACCTGTGTCAGCAGCTGTCACGCGTGCCAGGTAGGCTGACTATCATGACAGTTGGGCAGCCTACTCCTCTAACACTGTAGGCAGGTTTAGAAATGCATTTGGCCAAGTGTAAGCACAACAAATACAGCCCCTAACTTGCCTGTTTATATTTAGTAGTTTGCTATGATAAGTTATTTGCTGAGTTTCCCTTAAAGTAAAGCTAAAAACAGCAGAGTCTGCCATGTTTCACATAGTAAAGCCCAGCTGGTGTTAAGATGTCACATTTAAAAAAGGCTGAGCCATACCAGGCCAAACCCGTATATTTGTTTTTCAGCAGTCCCTGTATTCCATTCTGAAGGAAATCATTAAATCCAGGTCAAGAGAAAGTAACTGTGTGTGTGTGTGTGTGTGTGTGTGTGTGTGTGTGTGTGTGTGTGTGTGTGTGTGTGTGATAGCTGGATGCAGAGCCTCTGGCAGCTCCCCTCCTCTTTAATTGGCTGTCTGTCTGGCTCTGTGCGTGTCCTCAGGTGACTCGAAAGAGAACCGCTTTGCGGCAGACAGGGATGAGTATGGAGCCGACACCATGACTGAGATCAACATCATCGGACGCATCACCCTCAACCTGTGGAGGGTGATGAAGACTGAGGCAGGTGTCCCAACATGACCCCGTATACGTATCCATTGAGGTTTTTGGTTGTAGGTTGGCATTTTCTACTGCTGCCGACTGTTTCTTCAGCTTTAGGCTATGAGCTCAGTTGCTTTTTGGTGATGCTATTTTTTTCTCTCTCGGAACACACATTACGAAACCCTTGGTCACACGCTCCCAGGAGTGGCCAGTAGATAATACTTGGCATTTTCTCATAAAAAACTTATCTGCTGGGGGCTTGGACCCCTTGGATAAAAATTAATTAAAGGATGTAAAAGACATGTATTTCTGTTGCACAAAACTATGTTTTTATTATTACATTAAAACAGTAAATACAGTACACAAGGACACAAAAAGCAAACAAACATCTGTCACAAGTGACATAGAAAAAAAATAAAAAGCCAAACAAACAAAAACACTATAAAAACAGACACAATTCATCATCCTCAGTCTTTTAACCAAGGCCTTAATGTATTCCATTTTCTTTCATAATCCTTGATCTTTTTCTATTTGTGATAATACCCTCTAACTTAAAATAATGTTTCAAAAAGGAGAGAAAGTTAAACAATGATTTTCCTTTCAGTTCAAAAATAAATCTCTTACCAAGTAAAATAACTGTATTTAAAACATTTGGACATCCATTGCTTGATTCACCAAAGATTATTGTTTGAGGGCACATTGACAGCACAAGGGAGTTCTATTTTCTTCCTGACCGCCAGAGGGCGGTGCTTCAGCACTGGATATCTCCATCTCGCATATGGCAGGTCGAGTTATTATACCAATAAAGTCACCTGTGACCATGCAATGACGTAGGGCGCACGCCCCAGTATAAAACCCCCACGTCATCACGCAATCTGTTCCTTCTATCTTCTCGTGATTGAGGAAAAATCTGAGAGCAGGTCAGTTGGTTCGCTGCTGGTAGTCTCATAACCTGAGGGTTGGTGCTTCAGTTATTTGTCCACCCCTCCAAGTGGAGGACGGCCACGATCAGTGTCCGGCCTGTCTCGGGGTTGAGCAGCTGAGGACCGGTATATCTGACAACCCATGCATGAACTGTAGCTTTCTTCCAATGTCGGTCAGAAGAGCTAGACTGGCAGCGGTGGAAGGGGATGCTGCGCTGCTACCCGCATGCGGGGGCGCAGACCCAAGGGCACCTAGGGTACGTAGACGCAGACGCAGTGCTGCCTCACATGGACCTCCGGGGAAAGTTAAGAAGGTGGACACTTTGGCTCACAAGGTGGACACTCTTTCATCTGAGTTTGCCCAGATTAAGGAGCTTCTGCTCAATCTGCAGCCTGACGATAGGGGATCAGCTCCCAATGGTGACTCTGCCACAAGGGGCTTGCCTTGTCGGGCCATTGATGTGCTGTCAACTGCAGCTTTCTGCAGTTTGTTTGATGATGAGGGGGAAGGACAGGACGAGGATAAAGACTCAGTCTTTCGAGCCTCTGATGCCTTGTCTCAAGGGTCTGATAGGTCATTGCGTGGATCAGAAGCTGACCATGCCACACTGAAACCAGCAATTCGGATGGCTTTGGCACGTCTTGAGCTGGATGACGCTCCCGTCACAGCAGCTCCGTTAAGTGCTTTTTTAAGGCAGATGCCACAGCCTGCGGCCTTTTCAGTCCCGCCTTCGAAACCCTATATTGAAGAGCTCCAGAGCTGCTGGGCAGATCTGAAACTGTTGTCTCATCACACCAGTGATGGCAGGAATTTGGCGGCCATGCAGGAGGCAGGCAGCTATGGGTTGGATCGTATGACTCCAGTCGATCCTACCATTGCCTCTTTGATAGTCTCACCCAATGAGGCTCTCAGACCTGATGCCCGCTGTCCCCGTCCTCAGTGCCGGCTGACCAATGATCTCCTGGTTAGGGCTTATAATATAGCGGCACGCATGGGCCGGATTGGTAACTCCTTTTCCCACCTTATCCTGGGCCTGTCTCAGGTCCTGCAGGAATCTGGTGTAGACTCCTCTGCCCAGACCCTCAGTGATGCATCCCTTCAGACTTTTGCATTCATGTCTAGGGGAGCTCAGAAGATTAATGTCAACAGTGACACTGGCACGCCACCAAGTCTGGCTGGCGCAGTCCTCTCTATCAGAAGGGTGTTGCCGTACTCTGCGTTCTCTTCCAGTGGTTCCGGGTCACATGTTTGGGCCAGCTGCTCAGCAGGCACTGGAGCACATCAGCTACTGGGAGAGGGAGACAACAGACCCTTGGGTGGTAGCCACGCTGTCCAAGGGATACACGCTGCAGTTCCGACGCCGGCCACCGACTTTCTGTGGGGTCATAATGTCTGTGGTCAGAGATCCCGCAAAATCCCTCGCCCTCAGCAGGGAGCTGGCATCCCTCTTAGAGAAGGACGCCATCGAGCCTGTCGAATGGCATACATGGCTCAATGGGTTTTATTCAGCGTATTTTTTAATTCTGAAGAAGGATGGCGGGTTCCACCCGATCCTGGATCTGAGGGGGCTGAACAGGTTTTTAAAAGTCCTGCCATTCCGCATGTTGCAGATGGCAGACGTTCGCCAGTCAGTGGCAAAGGGGGCCTGGTTTGCGTCAATAGATCTCAAAGATGCCTATTTTCATGTGCCTATTGCTTCACACTACAAGCAGTTCCTGCGATTCGCATTTCAGGGCCGGGCTTATCAATTCAAGGTGATGCCCTTCGGTCTCTCACTGGCCCCTTGCACATTTACGAGGTGTGTGGCAGCGGCACTTGCCCCCATACAAGCCAGGGGTTTGACGGTCTTGCCATATCTGGACGATTGGCTAATCGTCTCCCCAACGGAGCAGGCAGTCATAAGTCATCGACACTGCTGTGCTCCTTGGACATGTGTCCCCTGCCCGCCGAGAGGTTGTGGAGACGGATGCCTCTCTATTAGGTTGGGGTGCAGTCTGGCAGTGCAGGACCATCAGGGGCAGACAGAACACACAGCACAGGTGGGAACATATCAATGTGCTTGACCTCAGAGCAATTTTTCTCGCACTGCAACATTTTCTCCCAGTATTGAAAGGGTGGCATTTTCTCGTCTGCACAGACAGCACCTCGGCAGTATACCACATAAATCATCAGTGTGGCACCAGGTCCAAGCTGGGTCTGCGGGTGTCAGAGCATTTCCTTACGTGGGCATTTCCCCACTTTCTAAGCCTCAGAGCCGTACACCTCCCACAAGTACAGAACAGCGTAGCGGATGTTCTCTCCCGCCAAGGGCTGCCACAGGGCGACTGGAGACTCCACCCAGAGGAGGTGGAAGTGATTTGGAGCCGATATGGCAGAGCAGAGGTGGACGTTTTTGTCTCAGAAACATCCACACATTGTCCCCTTTGGTACTCCCTGATGGAGGGGACCAGCCCTCTGGGACAGGATGCCTTCGCTCATGCTTAGCCAGCCCGCCTTCAATATGCCTTTCTTCCAATTCCGCTCATTCGTGTGACGCTGGAAAGAGTCCAACGGAACGGCCACAGACTGCTACTGGTGACCCCCAATTGGCCAGGGCGGCCATGGTTCCCGGTGCTGCTGAAACTACTCCAGGGGGAGCCATGGTGCCTCCCAAGGAGACCGGACCTTCTCTCTCAGCTGGAGGGACGCGTATGGCATCCGAATCCGGATCGCCTTCAGCTTTGGGTCTGGCTATTGGGAGCCAGGAACCACTCCTGGCATCCTGTGACAAGTCAGTAATCGATACGGTATTAAGTTCCAGGGCTCCCTCCACTAGGTCGCTCTATGCTAATCGGTAGAAGCTTTTTTCCCAGAGGTGCCAGACACAGGGTGAAGTGCCGGAGAACTACTCAGTGGCCATCATTCTGTGTTTCCTGCAGTCGTTATTGGACGCAGGCAGATGTGCATCAACCCTAAAGGTATATGCAGTGGCCATTTTGGCAGGAAATGCCAGAGTGAACAACCAGACAGTGGGGTCACACTATCTGGTTAGACAGTTTTTGAAGGGCGCACAGGCGTAGGACATCAAGGGTCACTGTAGTGCCGTTATGGGACATTGGTTTTGAGGTCAGTGTGTGGGCCCCCGTTCGACCTGCATATATGCGAGATGGAGATATCCAGTGCTGAAGCACCGCCCTCTGGCGGTCATCCAGAATTCATAGAACCGTAGTTACGTTTGTAACTCTCGTTTAAGGCTAACCATTTTTCCAAGGTCATCCAAAACATAGCCACATATGGACAAAACCAAAAAAGATGCAACATATCTTCAATTTCAGTTTTACAGTAAGGACAGTTTTGATCCTCTTGTAACCCCCAAATGCAAAGCATTTTTCTTGTGGGCAAAATTTTATATAGAATTTTAATTTGGAAATATTGTGATTTAGTATCCGTAAGAGAATTATAAGTTAGGTCAAGGGTCACCAACACGGTGCCCGCGGGCACCAGGTAGCCCCCAAGGACCACATGAGTAGCCCTCAGGCCTGTTCTAAAAATGAAAATTGAATATTGATATTATCTGTTTCCCACCTTGTTAAGTCATTGTTGATAATTATTGTGAGAAATCATTAACGTGATCAGTGTCTTCACATAGATGAGTATCATTAATCATTAATAATCATATATGACTAAAGGCAAACTGAGCAAATATGTTATTTCAGAAGAGTGTATCAAACTGGTAGCCCTTTGTATGACTCAGTACCCATGAAGTAGCTCTCAGTTTCAAAAAGGTTGGTGACCCCTGAGTTAGATTATACACCTGTCGCCATAGCAAAGGGGTATCAAATATCCCCTCCCAATAAGATTGAAATTTATCTAGCTCCTTATTCAAATTATTTGCCCTCAAGAAAAACTTGTACATAAAGGGGTTTATCTTTTTCCCTTTAA
>OMLP01026223.1:6763-34793 GCA_900302685.1 Spondyliosoma cantharus | reverse complement strand
CAGATAGTGGTGTTCAGGGCAGTAGTGAGCTGGGTAGAGGACAACCCTAAAGAGAGACTACCAATGCTTCCAAGTCTGCTCCACCATGTCCGATTCCCGCTCTTCAGCTCCTCTGAGCTTCAGGAGGCCCTGAGCTGCAGCCACCTCTACAGGAGCTCCGGGGCCAGAAGATCACTGGAGTTACTCCGAAGCCTCCTGGAGGGGGAGTACAGAGGGCCTGAATGCAGACCTCGCACCCCAAATCAGGTACTCAAAATAGTTACCCGGCACAACACATCATATTACTGTATTTCTTAAGATTAAGATCACCATAAATCTCTCATTCTTTGGTTTAGGTCCTGGTTCTGGTCTGTGGGGACACTGTGGATGATGAATTCATGAAGAGGGTACCCAGCCAGACCTTGTGGTTCGCTCAGCAGTTCCACCGTGGACCAGGTCTAATAAGGAACATAGAGTGGAGGCAGTTCGCCGAGATCCCTGAACCGGCTCGGTTCAGACACTGTGTCTGTGTCCTCAACAACAATCTGTATGTTCTGGGAGGACGCAAGTACTACGGAGCACTCGATATCCTCAAGTCTGCCTTCAGGTAGATTTTAATATATACGTTTTTCAGTTTTTTTGTGTGAAAATGTGTGTGTTTTTTTTTACATTTGTCTTTACTTACTATTGTGGGAGACTGTGGCTCAGGTGGTAGAGCGGGTTGACCAATGTTCGGAGGGTCGGCGGTTTGATCCCCGCCCTTGCCACTTGTGTCATGGTCGCTGTGTCCTTGGGCAAGACACTTCACCCACCTTGCCTCGTGTGAACGTGCATGACTGCTGTATGTTTGAGGTGGTGGTCGGAGGGGCCGTAGGCACAAAATGGCAGCCACGCTTCCGTCCACCACCGGTATGACTGTGTGTGAATGAATGGAACCTGGAACCCTGTCAGGCGCTTTGAGTGTTTTAAAAAGCGGCATACAAATCCAATCCATTATTATCATCAATCCATTATTACATGCAAGAAACATCTTATTTCCAATGTATTAACTTAACTGTCAGTTGTTTTTATTTTCTGCTGAATCAATGAATTATTTGGTTTCTAAAAAGTCATAAAATAGTGAAACATGTCATCACAGTTTATCAGAGCATTAAATTTACAATAGGTAACATTTTCAAATAGCTACTTTTATCTGAACAAAGGTCAAAAGCTCAAAGACTTTCACTATAATACTACGCAGGGCTTATGTTTAACAGAAACAAACATTTGAGAATGTAATTTTTAGCACATTTGGAGGCTAACATGTCAGCTTAACTCCTGAAAAAAACATTTACATTTTTACAACAAAGTACGTGTGCTATTATGCCAAAGGGGCTAACAACTTGCTAACATGCTACAGAGTAACAGGCCTACAAGTGGTCCAACAAGTTACACATGCTAACAGCAGGCTAACATGCTAACAGGCTTAAATGTGAACATGCTAACATATTAGCACCTGCAATTATTAGTCAGGAATTTACTGTAAAATTACAATAATATTTTTTATAGTGTACAAACTACTTTAAGTTCTTAGAAGTAGAAATTCACAGCTTTGGGATTTTGATATGCTGATATTTTCCAACTCATTCAGGCAGTTTCAGGCCTCCATATGCTGATACCAGTGCATGTACAGAGCACATTTTTTTATACCTAACTGCAGAGAGCATAAAGTCTCTCCTGCAGTGGAAAAACCTCTCCTCTTATTCTGATAGGCCACTGGCCGATACAAATTCACGATGCTCTTAGCAATGTTCACACTCACCGAGTACAATAAGAAAACTAGGATTAGTCATACTTTAATTCGATGCCATGCTGATATCATCGTGTGTCTCTGCTCGGAAAGACCGGTTAAAGGGGAACATCTTCTCAAATACAGGGAGAACTTCAAAGATACTTGAACTATAAAAAAGATTAAGACACTGCAGGAGGGTTGGTTTACTGCACCAACAATGCCTGCAGCTTGAGAAAGCTCCGCAAGTTCAAAACTTGAGTAAAGGTGTTGCTGTTTGTCTCTTGTGAGTGTGTTCTGTGTTCCTGGCCTGGGGGCGAGGTAGGGTTGACTCACGCACGCTTACAAGACTGGGCTCTGTTTCACACACATGATGCAACATCTTCCTGCAAGGCTCGTGTGCGACTTTTCATTTGAATCGGCTGTTCGGGTTTTGATTTTATTAAAGACGTGACACAGCACAACCTCTCCACTGATGATTCTTGTGTCTCCCAGGTGTTTGTTGTGGCTTATTATGAGTCAGAACCATCTCTCGCTGTGTGACATCAGAGCTGTTCCTACACAAACTCTACTCCAACAAACTTCATGACAGTATTCTTAGAATTTGTTTGTTGTAACTTCAATATATCTCTAAGTATATTCTCCTTGGTTTTGTTACAACGCCTATCCATATCCAGACTTTTGAACGTCCAGGTCACAGTTTCAGAACGTGTCACTCTCGTCTCCTCGCTGCAGGTTTGATCTGTCTCGGTGTAAATGGGAACGACTACCTGACATGCTGTGTCAAAGGGACTACTTTTCTGCTGTTTCATTGGACGGTAAGGTATTCGCCCTGGGTGGTAACCTTGACGACAGCCATTACATGGATGCTGTGGAGTGCTACACTCCTGGGGAGAACACCTGGAGGTAGAGTATAAGCATTATAAAGTACGCGTCATATATCAATTTGCTGTGATGCAGCACTTAGCAGCGTTCTCCTCCCCTGCAGGCGGGCTCACCCTCTGGACACAGCTGTCTGCGGCCACGCTGCAGCCGTTCTGGACGGGCAGATTTTCGTCTCTGGAGGCTGTGACCCCCACCAGCGCTGCCTTCCTTACATGTGGCGCTACCATCCATCCCGAGGCTGTTCCACCAGGGCGCCCATGACTGCCGGAGCGGGCCGTGCGGGCCATATCATGTTAGCCTTGGGGAGGGGGTTGGTGGTAGCTGGGGGGCTGCAGCCGCTCTGGATGGGCTTCGGAGACCAGCTCCTCTGCGAGCTGTACGACGCCACACGCGACTCCTGGTCCTCCATCCCCGCCCTGCCTCGACCTCATCTGTCGCCAGGGGCAACTGTGCTTGACGGACGTTTATACGTGGTGGGAGGGTCTTCGGCAAGCACGGCAAGGGATACCAAATGGGTGCATCGCTATGACCCCATGGAGGGGTGCTGGGAAAACCTGGGGTCTATGCCGCACCCATACACGGATCTGGCAGCATGCTCCCTGCCACTTCCTGAGATTGTCGATGTGCACTGAAGTCTTTCGTTCCAGCACTGGTTGTTTTAATGTTTCTTTCTAGCAGAGCAGCGCCGGGAGTCACTGGTTGAAGCTGAAGCTAAAAACAAGCTAAAGCTCACCAACAAAATTCAGTGCGCGGAAAATCTGCTCCCACAAATGTACTTTTCTGCCTCTGTTTTAATAGTTAAGCTTCTCCTCCGTTTCCTTGGTCACCTGGGCAAGGGGCGCCCCATCAAATATGTGATATATGCCTTTTTTTTCACGCGACTGCAGCTGTCTTCGTTCGAAGGACCCGATTGAGCGTGGTCTCCAAGGGAACGCAGCTGTCCAGGCTTTCGTCACGAGGAAGCGGTGTTGTAAGAAGTAGCTTGGAAAAAACGATACATGAGAAGTTTGAGCAGTTTCAAACTTGAGTCAATACAGAGCTCGAATAGCTCAAAGCAGGGACAGCTCAACTACTCAGTTGTTGTCCTTTGGATATAGAAATGCAGAAACAGGAAACTAGTGGTGGGTGTAGTCTAACCAATGACTGCTTAGATTGAGATCTACAATAATCACACATATTTGCTCTGCTCTCTCTGTTTTACTGTCTGTCCAAGGGTAATTTCTGCCAGTTGGAAGCAGCAGGACACACTTGGTTCTATCATCAAGCAACATTGGCATTCACTTGGAGTCGTCTTTCAATATAGAATAGAGAATAGAATAGAATAGCCTTTATTGTCATTTTACTGTGGAGGTACAACGAAATTTAGGGTTCTCCCACAGAGCCACCATGAAAAAAAGTTCTTTTGTTTTATGGATATTCGGGGTAGTTCCTCCACCTCGGCCCTGTACGCTGTCTCGTCCCCGTCACAGATGCGCCAACCACTGTGGTGTCGTCTGCATATTTTATAATGGGTTGGAGAGCAGTCGTAGGCGTACAGGGCGTACGGTAGAGGGCTCAGAACGCAGCCTTGAGGGGAACCACTGCCGAGTGTGAGTGTGGAGGAGTGGTGGGGGATTGTGGGCGGTTTTTAATCTAGATGCAGGTGGGGGAGGGAGATCCTCCCCCACCTGAACAAGCAAGTAATGATAAAATTCAGCATATATTTCTCTTAAGATTCATCACATTGTTTTCAAGCTGTCATTATTTTAAAAAAATATTCATGAATGTTCCTTAAGAATAACACAGAGGTTATGGTATAAATAAGTACTATTTTAAGATAAGCGATAACCACTTGGTTTGGGAACCTTTGTTGCATATAGCTCCCCACCTTTTTCTCCCTTACCATCTTGTCATATAGTTATATAGAATAACTCAGACAGCCCTTAAGGGGAACTCCACATATGAAGGTCAATATACACTTCACTCGAAGCACTAACCAGTCTGTGAAAACATTTTTGTAATGTCTCTCAGGGGGGTCCGAAAGACCCTGATCTCGTCATGATGTCATCTTGGTTTTACCCGCCAAGGCTTAAAACTTTAAAGTTATAACAGAATGCCCGCCATAGAAACTAGAGGCATAGAGTTTGAAAGCTGTGGGAAGGAAGGCTGGGGGAAGGTCGAAAGTTGAATTAGGCCAAAGCTTTCTGAGCATCAGCAGAAACAAATTAAGAATACGAAGGAGTTTTCAGTGATACCATCAGCTAAATAAATAAATAAAGGTTGAGGGGACCAACATCAAATGAAATTAGATGTATATTCAAGAAATTCCAAATTTGTGAAACACGAACGTCAGCAATACGATAAATGAGGTCACATAACCCACAAACATTGAATTCTCTGCATGTGCAGAACAGTGGTGTCCTACTTATCCGAAATCTTATAGCTTCCTGTCGTGTGTGTGTGTGTGTGTGTGTGTGTGTGTGCGTGTGCGTGTGCGTGTGTGTGTGTGTGTGTGTGTTTCTGTGTGTGTGTGTGTGTGTGTGTGTGTGTTATCTTGCTGCTGCTCTTTGACTCTTTGACTCTTCCTGCATTAATTTTTGTCTTTGAAAATGATGTCCTCAAAAGGAGAACACTCTAAAATCAGTGATTCAAACAGTAGCTGAACATTTTTCTTTTGTCATTTAGCGTTCATGTTAAAGATAAGTATGCAACGCCCAGTTACACTTTCAAAGTACAGGCACCAAAACTACTTGGTTCAGTTTAAGAGAAGAACTTGGTTTGGTCTAAAGGATACTAAACACATTTTTACTAAACATCTGTTTTCTCATACAGCAGCCCCTCCATCTGAAATGCTCTGTTTTAGCTCCTGCTGATGTCACAAAGTCACGGAATTAAAGGCAGGACTAGTGATGAGGCCTTTCAGGAACAGTGTTTTCTGTGAGGGCCTCATTATGAAAGTTTCAGTCAAGAGTGAACATTCAAGATTTGAATGTATCCCGGTATGTGAAGTTTATAACAACTATTAGTAGTTTTAAAAGTCTTATTAAACATACAGTATGTGGTAGCAGGCCTCTTGGTTACTATAACTAGGGATGTTCCCCTCTTACTGAGTCACACCAGTCAATAAAGCCAACACTGATGGGGAAATCTATGCTCTGAGAAGCACTTTGTCATCACCCTGTAATACGTCTCTGTCCTGAGTATGTTCTCATTTGAGGTGACCTGACATCAATTTGATATGACTCATGTTTCCTGTAAAAAATGTTCGCTCAGTGATACTCTCAGGAAATCTAGTTCTGCAGAGGAGATCAACCACGCGAACTGTCGTAACTCGGCGGTTTGAGTCAGGTGTTAGGAAACAGTGGATGAAATAGAGTGAAGGGAAGGACACTTTGATGAAATGCGTTCTCGCAATGTTCTGTTATGAACCATCAAATAGGACAGTACTTCATGTACTTGTACAGACCTCTTGTGAAAAAAACCCCCTGCACTTTTGTTTTATTAAAAATAGCTTTATTAAATCCAACAAACTTAGAAAACAAATGACATCTGACCATACGCAATATGATTAAATGAAAATTATAATAATTTACATAACTTAGATTATGTTGACATGTTGTTAGTATGCACTTCACTGCCGCACAAAATCTTAGGCATTTTACATTTCATTTTAATAATAAATATACAAACGCGTCGTAACAATTCTTTAGATTTTTTAGAAAACAGAAGTTTTTCTGCTGTGTGTTTTAAGTCTTCCTAGCAGTCTAATGCTAATGCTAGCTTGGCGACATTCTCAAAATAACGATGCTAGAATGCCTACGTTCAGCAGGTGTCATGCTTGCGATGTTCACCATCTTAGCTTAGCATGCTAGCGTGTATTCCTGTCATATATTATGTATGCACCAGATTTCATGGTGATAAATTTATCTCCCAAGCTCATGGTGATCATGAAGGTCTGTACAAATGTTGTGCCAATTCATTAAATAGACAATAGTTAAATGGATTACTGCAACCTTGAGCCTCTGGTGGCAGTCTCATCAGGATTCATCCTCTGGGGGCCAAGATTTTAAACATTTCACGACAATCAGTTGGTCCGTCAACTGTCAGACCAACATGCCATGTTGCAAGCATTGCTTGAATCTGCAGCCATTTCCCTTTTTGATGTACAAAATTAAAGGATAACCTCGTCAAAATGTTTTTAATTCACACATTACCTATTCGCCCCCATAATGATGGAACGTCAGGTGAAGTTTCACAGCCCACAAAACATTTTCTGAGCTTCACAGTGATGCAGCATCGTCCTAAACAACTGAAATTAGACGGGGACTTGTTTTAAAATGTACAAAAAATCAACCGAAGAAGACACGAAACGGCTCCAGAGAGCTCGTCCGGAGATCCCAAATTCATTTTAAAGAAGACCTTATTTACACCCTCGATGCACGAGCAAGCTTGTGCACCCACTTCAGCAAGAAGTCAGGAAGTAAAAGCTCAAACATACAAAATCCCTCTTTTGTTGATTCATACAGAAAAGTAGTCCAAGGAAACTGGCCTGGTGTTTGGAGTGTTTAGCTAAAGCACTACTCTAACTGCTCAACGCTGGCCAGAGTCTTGAGTTCGGGCTCGTTGACCTCTTTGCCCGCCACGCTGCTGCTCCTCTCCTTGTTCTTGCTTTTGAAAGGCTTCCCAAGCTTGGTCGACAGCGTGTGCAGGACAGAGCTCTCGTCCGGCGAAGAGCTGCTGCGACCGCTACGGGCGAAGGTAGACGTGGACCTGCTCTCGGAGTTGGTGGCCTCGAAGAGCTTGCCCATGAAGCTGATGCCGGCCTGGCGGATGTGGGAGCTGCCGGCGAACACGTAGAGAATGGGGTTGACGGCGCTGCTGAAGTAAGCGAAGGCTGTGACGTTTGGACGGGCTGTCGTGGCAGCCGTGATCACAGATTTGCTGCCCTGCAGCAGACCGACCACCTGGAGGGAGGAGACGGGGAGATTGAGGTTAGAGGAAGGGAGGAAACAGCAAATAAAGGTCAAAGCTTTGAGCAAAAGGAGGAATCTATGATGCGCCATACCACCGATTTCCTGGGTAATGTTGTGTGCAACCTCATTATATCCTGTTGGTGATTAAATCTCAGATTCTTAACGAGATTTGCGGTGTTGCCTTCATACCCCAGAGTCATCCTACAAGCATCGGATGCAATGCTGTGCTCCACCCATGAGCCATCGTCAATGTCAACTCCCCGTCGAGTGTGATTTGCGCAGGGCTGATGTAGACGTAAAAGTAAAAGGACAAACTCTCTTACTACTTCTCCTTACTACTTCCTCCTACCAGCAGGCGGAAGGAGAAGTAGTTCCAATCAAATGGGCATTATTTGAACTAGATGCTGGAGATATTGTACCGTTTTTTTTTGTTTTTTTTTACTGTGTTCATTCTTGATGATAGAGCAGACATTAACCCTAGATTACTGAGTTTAAATACCGGCCTTTTAATATGAAAATCGATCCTACAGCAGAGACGTTTGAGAGCAGAAGTATCGATATTTCAAGGTCGTCTCCGGAGGGAAAAACTAAAGTCAGCAGTGAGTTATTTTAACTTGGAAATGCATTTAAGTTCCGTCAAGTGCGTTGTGTATAACTCAATCGGCAGGATAAATTACGATTTTGCAAAAAAAAAAAGAGAGAACATGTATTTGTGTTTTCTTTAACTTTACGTAAAAGAAAACTTTAGGGTCAATTTCCATTTCATTTTTCTGTGTGCTGGTATGAGTAATATTTCACATGTTCAGTACGCTAATTCACCCGACACATATTAAATATATCAAATCTTGTGTAGTGGAATCCTTGCTGTGGAAACACACTGCATTCAGCTTCTCTTAAATATCGTTCGACAAAAAAGGCCCTCGTCTCTGCGATTGTTTTTATTTTGCGGCTGTTGTCTTGCAGGTTTAAAGACAGTGATGCGTCTTTGAATGTATTTCCCGTAAGTCTTCCGGGTCAAAATGCGTACAAAGCTGTTAATCCCGAAAGAATATAACGGTGATTTTAGTGTTTTAACGTCCTGTTATGGGAGCATTTCACACCAAATAAAACACTACGTATCAGTCTGAATACAATATTTAGCAATCTGATAGAATCAGTTTTCCCTGATCCTGTCAGAACACAGCGAAATCAAAACCCACCTCTATGATGTTGACGATGTGATAGGGCAGCCAGAATAACGCAAAGGCGCAGATGATCATCAGGATGAGGCGGCTGCCTTGTCCCCTGCGCTGGAACTTGGCGTTTTGCAGGCGGCAGATGACGGAGGAGTAACAAGTGTTGATGAGGGAGAAAGGCACCAGGCAGCCCATGATGGTCTCAAACAGGTACTGGAAGACCTTGTGACCCACACTGCCGAAGTGGTACGGGACACAAAAGCTCAGAGTGATGTTGTTCGGCAGCGTCTTCTTCCTATTACTGTCAGAAAAGAAGAAGAAGAAGAAGAGAAGGACAAATAAAGGGTTAAAGTGTCTCCAAATGTGTCAAGTCAACTAAACATGAAGTTGATGACGGTAACTGGAGTGAAGTCAAGCAAATTAAAGATACAGTTTATATACTGATACGGCTTTTTCGTATGAACAGAGCTGCCCAAACTTTTCTTTTTTAAATGGGGAGTCTCGTCAAAGACTGATGCTTTGGGGTGGTGACCGTCCAGACCTGCCACCACCAAGGCGTCAGGATTTGACCAGTTGGGATTGAGTTTGAGTCTTTTGGCCCCTTCACGCAAAAATAGTTTGGGCAACCCTGTTCTTTTTGATCTTCTTTCTTGCTTGTACCTTGTTGAGTAAAGGGAAAGGCCGTATCAATGTGAAACGTGCCACGCAGGAGCCATTAGAAAGTCAAAGGAACAACGGAAATGTAGCCTCACCTGCGGTAGAAAGGCATCGGCAGCGACAGGATGAAGGCTAACACCCAGATCCCCAGCAGGAGGACCAACAGGGAACGCTTGGTTCGCATTCTCTGGGACAAAAAAGGCCTCGTCACCGCCAACCAGCGGTCCATGCTCATCAGGCAGATGAGGTAAATGGACACGTACATGTTCACGTTCGACAGGTAATGCACCAGCTTGCACGCCGCCGAGCCAAACTCCCAGCCCCGGCCTCCAGCCAGGTAGCGCAGGAAAAATGGGGCGCTGAGCAGCACTAAGGCATCGGCCGCGGAAAGATTCAGCACCAGCAAGCAGGTCACCGAGCGCTTCTTCACCCGGCAGAGCACCGACCACACCACAAACAGGTTCCCGGGGAAGCCCAGCAAGAACGCCAGGGTCAGGATGCCGATGCCGGCCTGGGCCGAGACAGAGATGGGCATAGAGGAGGAGGCAGGGTGCTGGGAGGAGGCGGTGGTGACGTTGGATGCCATCAAGAAATCTCTGAAGGATGCGAGCTGTGAAACTGACGCAGCCTTTCAAACAAACAGGCAGGAAACAGGATATGTTGTATTAACGCTTGTGAGATGCGATTGTGTCTCAAAGGTGTGAAACATTGCACAAGGCATCTGTTGTTTTTCTTATTGGCCTTTTGCGGACCGTGGTAGACAAAATATCGTAGATTAAGTACATCAGATGTCAAGAGCTGTCTCTGCGGAGGTGATTGCAACTGATACAGTCGCTGATCTTTTCATATGTTACTTGAGGGAGGCCTGTGAAAAGTGGAAATTACGTAACACTACTGCCTAATTGTGCACTGCCATATTTACACTGATCACAAGAGGCTGATTGCTCAATTTCCTGCATTTTGTGTATGGTCATTTTTGGACCAAAAATGTCACAACACTTCAAATTTTGAGTTTGAGGTTTTTAAGTTCCAGAGATCAGAGGTGATGTGACGTTAGGAACGAAAAGCAAAATATGTGCTGAATATGTCTGTGCTGAACACAGGGGTGTGACAGAAAAGCTGCAGTATCTATGTTAAAAAAAAAAAAAAAGAAGCTAAATATGACTCACCGATATTCATAAAATGTTCATCAGCTGTTTTTAAATATCAACTCTGAGAACTTTTTTTTTTTTTTTTCACTTTTATTAAAAAATATCCTGAAAAACTCCTCTTGAGATTTAAGTGCCTTCTTCTTCTTCTTCTTCTTGAAGAAGAAGAAAGTTAAAACAGTCAAACTCTTTGACCTCCAGGAGGAAATTCAATGTGAAAATTGAGATATTTTAGTAAGAACAAAACTCAAACACTGACCTTCAACTGCCGATCTCTTTTTGAAAGCCGCAGAGGTAAATCAGAGCACCAATATCCAGCTATTTTTACACCTCACTTGATCTACCACTAACTCCCCGGCTTCTCTCTGTGCTTTGACTGACTGTGAAGAGGAAAAAAACCCCATATATATATATTGTGTAAGAGAGATCATGTGAGGGGAAATCCAGGACCACAGGAAACCAGCTTGTGCGCAGTGGGTTGCGATGTCGCCGTTGTTCCTCCTACATGTTGTGTACTGCTGTTGCAGAATGAATGAATTCTCACACGATAGCGATATCCACATCGTCTTTATGGAAAAGTGTTGATAGAAAAAAAATGGGGGTGGCGGCACAGTTGCGTCACGCTCATGATGAGTGTGACATTTAAGATAGTGCTGTTCCATAACGTGAAAAATTGTGAAAATGTGAAAGTCACAGACAGCGACAGCACAGTAGAGGTTTATCTAGTAGTGTTTGCTCTATATTCTGTTTCCAGTTACAGGGTTAAAGTTTTGGTTGTACCGACAATAAAGCTGAATCTGAGTCTGAAACATGTTGCGTAACTGATGGCACCGCGCAGGCACGAACAGCACAAGAGATCATTTGGACAGAGACGGTGAATTAGTCAGGGGGGGAATTATTCCATCGAGCGTACAGTCCTGTCCACACACGAGCTTTAAGTCAGACCTCGATCGTGTGTCAGTCTGTGCTCTATTGCGTCAGACGTTTTGGCCGCTTTACAGCAAATTCCTCTTGCCACATCATCGAAACTTTCTCAAGTTACTGACTGTACGAGGGGCGAGATGGAGTGAACATTGTGATGTGTCACATTTTCAGGAAAAAAAGGTGTTTTACATCTTTTTGTATTTTCCTGTATTTCATATTCTTACAGCGTATGCTCACAGGGAAATATTAAAACATTCCTCTTTGGATGTTTCTTTTCAAGCTGCACCATTTATTGCCTTCTGATGAAACGCCAGAGATGGAATGCAACTGAGTAGATTTACTACAGTACTAAGGTAGAATTTAGAGGTGCTATCATCTCTACAGAGCGTTTTAGCGTCTTTCAGCTCATTGTTTTTGGTTTCTCAGCCCACAACTTCACTGCTCTCATTTTGTCTCACCGGTCTCCACAGCTGCAGAGCCCACTGATTATAAGAAACTTTGGGAACGTTTCCCAAAAACATTGGCGGTTATGGAGTGCGTCTGTTTGTTTGTTTGCTTGTTTGTTTTGTAGCAGTCCCATTGTTTGAGACTTGCCGTCTTTTCTTTGTTTTGGGCGGATTTTCCAAAATCCCTTCTGGACTAATGGGGAGGGGGATTCAGATCACCTGTGCGCAGGGTGGTGGAGACTGACTCCCAGCCAATCGGGGTGTGACGACGCCCTTTTTGTGAAGGCCTTAAAAGAGGTGGGGAATGCCGCTCGTGTTCCCGGAACCTCATTTCCCCTTAGATTGCCAGCTAGAAATTCTGGTCTGTTTAGGCCCTGCAGTGTTTTCTTGGCTGCCCTACGTCATTCAAGTGAGGAGACTGTGTTGAGACCCTTGAAACACTAACGCCTATATGCTTTCAGTTTAAAAAAACAAAAAAACAAGGCTGAAGACATTTCTGTTTGCCACTGCTTTTAACTGAAACAATTTAAATTCTTTGAACTGCATTATGACTTGTATTCTACAGTCTTGTCTCTTTTAAAGCTTTTCTATTTTAGCCCACTTGTTTTAATGTTTGCTTCTTAATGTCTTTTTAAATGCAATTTTTATTGTCTTTTAATGTAATGTGTATGCTCCTGTAAAGCACTTTGAGTTGCCTTGTGCCTGAAATGTGCTATACAAATAAACTTGCCTCGCCTTCAGTTTGACATTTTATTTCTCTGGGGCTTGTATGAACACATTTGTTTATCATTCCCACAAGAGGCATTTGTTTATTGGTTTATTGTCCAAGTAGCGGAGATTTGGCATTCCCCCCTAGATTTACATGTTTTTGTTTATATTTATATATTTAGGTTGGGCTGGCTTGTAGGCATTTTACTGAAAAAATGAAAAGGTACTTTCTTTATAACATATCATCATTCAGTTTTATTCATTCATTTCTCATTTCTTGTTGGCCCAAAGGTTGTTCTTTCAGCTTCTTTTTTTTTATATACACTCTCACACATTTGGGCATGATGGCACTTAATTTGGGGCTTGTTAACAAAGACCTCTTGCGGTATCTGGCAACGCTGCCACTGCCATATTGGCTAAAGAGCCAGAAATTCCTTAAGGAGTTGGTTGAGACCAAAACAGAACTAAATGGGGAGTGAATAACACAATGCTCTGTGTCTGCTGGATGTGTAAATTGACAACATTACCGACAAGGTTTACCGACCTTAACAACCTGAGAATGTGATGACATTGTTGGTGAAGTTTTCTGTGTTTTTTTTACAGCGTGCTCTACTGCCCTCTGGTGGCCGAAAATCAATTCATGAAGCTTTAAAGACAGTAAAACAGTGCAGGAAAAAAAGCATGCAAAGCAAACATCAAACTCTCAATTTGTGCTCCGTAATTTGTCACAAACTAAAGAAAATTTACATTATTTGAGTTCACTTTGACATTTCTGTGCTTCCATAAAGCAATTTGACAAACTAAACAATGCTTCAACAGAAATACACAGATAAATCTTATTTAAAAAAAGAAAAAAAAAAAAAAAGGTTAAAGTAGCAGTAAACATGCACATTAAACGTGAAGCACCATCTCTCTTTGAGGGTTGCATCTTGAATCAAACAGCGTTAAACATCGGTTGGTGAGGAGAGTGAGCGTCCTGGATTATAACTTCACAGTTTTTCCTGCCTCAGGACTCACGTGTCATCAGACATACAGGTCTGATGTGTGCTGTGGTTTCAGCACCATCTTGAAATCACCAATGTCACTCTGGGATGCATGAGGCAGCAAGCTTTTTCCAGGATCGGTATGTCCAGCGACATCCCTTTCCAAGTCTGTAACGGTGTCATCTGGAAGAAAGATTCACGCAGCAGCTGAATCTGAAGTACTGCTGAGGCTTTTTCTTGCACCAGCTGCGCACTGGTCCAATTTTTAAATGTTTCAGTGACTGGACGGAGATTTGGAGGCCTGGGTGGTTTAAATTTCCCCCTCCAGAGGATCAACACCACCACCCGGTGTCGTCCACTCACCATTCTCCACTGAGCTCGAGTCGCCAACAGAGCCCAGGTCGCTATCCCTTTAACATGACGGCGTCTGCCTCCTTTTCTTTGTCGCGGCTGTTCTGGCTGTTCTGTCGGCTCTTCCTGCTAGCCGAGTCCAGCCCCGTGCCCTCGAACAAGCGGGCCATGAATGCCAGCCCCTCTCGTCGGATGTAGGACTTCCCTGCGAAGAAGTAGAGCACTGGGTTGGCACAGCTGCTCATGAAGGCTACGGATGAGGTGACAGCACGGCTCTTGTGCCATATTCTGTTCAACCTAGGGGAAGTAAGCAGAGAATTTTGTTAGATACGTCTGACAGAAAGAAAGTTGCCTTGTTTTAGTGTGTTCTCGCTTACGTTTCTTTTACTGGACCTGGTGGACACAAATCCCATGTAACCTGATAACAAGACAAACAAGTTTAGTTAAAATTCAATAATCTTTTTTTCTTTTTTTTCACACCTAATCATCTGATTAATACATTGGACTACAGCCAAAATACTTGGACGCATGTGTTACTCACTTGCACCATGTTGATGATGTGGTAAGGCAGCCAAAAGAGGCAGAAGGTCAACACGATGGCCAGGATGAGCTTCTCGCTGCGAATGCGACGGCCGAACCTGGTCTTTTGGATCCGCCGCAAGATGCGAATGTAGCTGAAGACAATGATTCCGTAGGGAATTAAAAAGCCCAACGTGAGCTCCAGCGTGTACATGATGACAGCCTGTGCGGGAAAGAGAGAATACGTTTCATTACTTACATTAGTCATTATTACATTTTGTTGTAAAACGCGGATGTGATCTCATTGACGTCACCTTTCTGATGACAAATTTGTCAATTTGACCGCTAGCTCGACAGCTCTCGGTTAGCTGTTGCTCAAAGGGCCCACACCGTTCATTATGCATCGCTTTAGCCTTAATGTAATTTCAACATGTGAGTATGTAAAATCGCAGCC
Source organism: Spondyliosoma cantharus (assembly GCA_900302685.1). NCBI lineage: Eukaryota > Metazoa > Chordata > Actinopteri > Spariformes > Sparidae > Spondyliosoma > Spondyliosoma cantharus. Next base: position 19,844 of record OMLP01026223.1, on the reverse strand, counting down.
TGTACAGTTATCATGAGCGGGTAAATAAAAATTTAAAAAACGCTTTTTGTACCGGTCTGTTTGGCATTTTAACATGGGGTCTTATGGGGATTGACTCACTTTTGGAGCCACCCTCAAGTGTTCTAGGAGCTGCAGATTTTGGCAAATCCACATTGGCTTATTTTTTCAGCCACTTGCTGTCCAAGTGTTTCTGGATGCGCAAAACATCTACACTCAAAGATGGAGAGAAAAGCAATCCATCATAGGGAGCAGAGCCCAGGCGATGTATTGGTCAGTCGATGTTATCTGCCGGTATTGGCCGATATTTCGCCAGACCACAAACTCTGGCTTCAAATTGACTCTTCAGAATGGGTTGCATCACAGGTTTTTGATGGATTAGACTGTTTTGTCACAATGCTTGCTATCTTCTTGCAGGCTCCCTCAACTCAACCAGTAGAAGCAGATGGAAGCCCACCACTGAGTACGGTTCTGCTCAGAGGTTTCTGCCTGTTAAAAGGCAGTTGGTTTTTTTTTGGACGCTGTCGCCAAATGCTCACTCATGGGGGAAAATGTTGGGTCTTTTAAAGAAACTAATCAAGAGACCATGAGACGACTTTTGGTTTTGGTTTACTCACATCATGGCTGCCTTCCTCAAGGACTGGATCACATGCTAAATTATCAGTATTCCCCCTCCTCTTCACTTCCCTGAAGATCATTGCAGGAACAGACGCGATCATCACCAGCACCCACACCACCGCCAGCACCCGCAATACAGTCTTCCGTCCGGCGATGCGACCGAGTCTCTGCGGCCACAGCACCGCCACCAGCCTGTAGATGCTCATGATCATGATGATCCAGATGGAGGCGTACATGTTGAGCAGGCACAGGTAGAAGAGGACTTTACACATCACATTCCCAAATACCCAGTGCTTCATAACAAGGTAGACGATGAAGAACGGCGTGAGAGCCATCAGAGAGCCGTCGGCGATGGCTAGGTTGAGGATGAGGAGGGTGGTGACGGTCTGCTTTCGGGCACGTGCCAGGATGCTCCAGATGACGAAGAGGTTTCCAGGGAAGCCCAACAGAAAGACGAGGCTCAGGATGAGGGCGCCCATTGTGGTGGCAGTCGGGTTATCCACAACAGTCTCATTTACCGTCGTATTGTTAGCCATCTTTGTTACCTAGCAAAGAGTTAAAAGGTTTGAGTCAGTGCATTTAATTGTACCTTTTTTAAAGATCCAATCAGCCTCAAATACTTGGGCTGGTGGCCCAGCTGTCTTACAGATTGGACCTTTTTAAGAGACATAACACACAAAAACAATAGTTCCATTATAGAATTTCTAACAAAGCAAACCTCAAAAGTGACCTTTTAAAAGTAATAATCAACAAGAATCTGGAGACATTTCTCTCCTGAAACCAAACAACTTTCTGACTAATAAATAGCGTCACCTCTGACTCCCACTCCATGTTTTATCTGGCGCATGCAGGCCTCAGTCTGACGATACAAGTGTGTGTTTTTTTTCTTCTCTGCAGGTAAGCGTGGGAGTGTGGCGCAAGTGTAACAGGTTTTAACGGGGACTCTTAATTCCTGAACAACGAGACCAGACACGAGCAGGGCGCAACAGTCAGTGTGTCGTGTCAAGATCTGAGCAACAACGGGTCTGAGCTTCATGTTCGCTTAGTTTCTGAGTTTATTTGTGGTACCAATCGAACACAAGAGCAACTTAAAGTGCTCGACATGAGACAAAGAAATGTGTTAGTATAGTTAGAATATAATCAACAGGAAATAAGTACAAATGCACCAAAAATAAGGCACAAGAAATATGCACATTCTGGCCAAAAGTATATAGATACCACTCTTTTACCTGTTACTTGAGTATTTTCCAACTTTTACTGCACAGGGAGATAATGTTTTTACTCCACAACAGTTATAGTTAATATTTTTTTTGCAGATTGACATTTTACATATAAAACATAATCTTAGCACTTTATAATCTACCATGTTATTACCAAGTGGTAACAATTAAGTAATACTATGTAATAACCAGAGTAATCACGAGTTAATGGCGTAACAATTGCTGTATCTGGGTGATGTTCAGTTCCCCTGGTTTGCATGTCAAAGTGTCCTTGGGCAAGATGCTGAACTCCAAACTGCTCCTGATGCGCTGCTCGGCACCTTGCATGGCAGCCACTGCCGTCAGTGTATGAATGTATGCATGAATTACTGTAAGTCGCTTTGGACAAAAGCGTCTGCTAAGTGCCCTAAAATGTCAATGTAAAACTATTTAGCAATAGCATGATAACAATTTGGTAACAAAATGGTAAGCTAACAATGTAATTTTACCAGGTATTTGAGCAACCCATAATCACTTTATGAATATGATGCCTGTCCATTCCATTGTAACGTGTGCTTTTAGTTTTGATATCTTCAGACTTGTACATGATGAAAACAGATTCCTGCAGTTTCCGAATTTAGACTTGAAAGTGGCTGAGGTTGCCGTGTCAGGAGGTTAGTTCCATCCATGCATAGTAACGACTGTGAAAGCAGCATCGCCATGTTTGGTAAGTTTTGATTTCCGGCCGCGGATCTTCCTGAATCCTTTACACTGAATCTTTAAGAGATTCCAGCAGCGCTTTAAAATCCACATATGCTCTAGATATATCTCATTGAATAACTAGAAGTCAAGACAAATCTTTAAGAAGATAATTATGTGCTTGATTCAGAAGTTTGCGTTAGGGCTCATCCACTCAATAAATACATTATGCACGTAAATGCTCTTGTATGCATCCTGTAGGCTTCTGCGGGCAACATATTTACTTTAGTGATTTCATATTACTGGAAAATGTTTTAAAAGGTGACGTGTCATCACTTGTTCGACATATCTTGGCGGTTAGCTGCAGATCACACCCTTTTGCTGCAGACGCACTAAACTATGCAGTGCCGGTACCCATAACCAAATGCTCGCAGTCACATATGCTAACCAAGGCTGTTCGATACTTCCAAGCCACCCGCGCTGTAATTATGCATTATTATAGCATAAATCAGTGTGTAATTGGCTGTAGTGGTTAGCAAGGTCTGCACCAGGCGATATTACAGGTACAAACACTGAGATATTACAGTGCATGCTGCTGCTTGCTGTTGTGAACTAAAGAGGATGCTCTGAGCGTGTAATTTGTCCAACATGCAACGAGAAACTGGTATTCGGCACTTTTGTTTTTCATCTAATATTACAAACTAGACCGTTTCATGTTAAATTAAGTCAATTAATTTGTATAAACCACATTTAAAAATGTGCGTTACAAATACAATTCAATACAAGTTGGTAATGAAAATAAAACTAATAAATAGGCAAGTTGGTAGCATATAATGCATATAGACAAATAGAAAAGCAAAGGACTTTATGGTGACGAGAGGATGTGATTCAACTGTTTTGGGGTTTTTTTAAATAAAAGATGAAAAATATAGACACTGACAATAATAAATAAGGAATGATTTGCATTTTTCTTTAAAAGAATATATATTAACATTTGTCAACACTTTACAATAACCATCATTGATGAAAGGTACATTTAAAAGTTAGATAAAAGTTATTTCACTGTTCCCAAATAATAACAATAACGCTTTATAAACCATTTATTAAGACATTTTTTATTGTAAAGTTGTTACGATTGCTTGATAAATGGGTATAAAGCATTTCATTGATTGTTAACAGTGAAATAAATATGAACTTAAGTTAGAGTTAGAGTATAAATGTACCATTTTTTTTTTTTAACGCCGGTTGTGATAAAATGTTACCAAAACGTTTGTCTTCTGCTGCGGATGGCACTGCAACATCTTTTGGATTTAAGTATTGTTGATGAGAAGCATTTTCAGTAGAAGAGAGAGCGACATAGAAATGTGACCACATGGCATGTTGTTTACGGAAAGCCGGTCAAACCGCACTGACTGAGGCCTCAAAGCAGCAGCAGCAGCCGGTGAAACGGTGTCACATTGTGCAACGGTCCAAAGATGAGACGCAACTACAACCAGTCAGTCGGTGTCATTGTCACGTTGAGACTTTCTTTTTTTTCTGTTTCCGCTCCTCTTGTGGGGCAGCAGTGTTTGTTTTTCAGCCCTTTTTACCTTTTTTTATTGTCATTTGTGCAAACAGAGCTCCCTGTAGAACAAGTTACCACATCAGAGACTATTAAACCTGACTGACTCTAAAGGTGTGTTTGAGTGGGCTCTGTGACTCATGCACATACTTACTAAAACACACCTGTTGCGCCTACAAAAGAGAAATAATTCACAAAGAAAACAGTACAGCACCTAGATTCGGAGCAAAGCACAGATTTAGTCGTAACAAATTGACAAAATGCCATTGTCAAATTGACTTTGAAGGCCACAAAGCCACATGAAAAAAAGCGTATAGTCTTTAAGATGTACAGCAATAAATGGTAACTAAAGTAAATCCTCAAAAACTTCCTGGCTTCTCCTCCAACAGTAGCAGTATCTGTGGTCGACCTGCCATGATCTGTTGACAGTTTTTACCACAGAGGTGTAACTGACAGAAACACATGAACGCCTGACAGGTAAATTTGAAACAGACTCACCAAGTCATGAACAGTAGAATCCCAGCAGAGGAAAGAAGACACCAAGAGCCTCAAAAGAAATCTGAATCTGGTGTAAACGTATCTTTTCTTTGGACCCTTTTGACGTTTTTTCCCCCCACCCACTCCTTCCCGCTCTCGTTCTCTCTCCCCAGTGATTGATTTGTCATGCTTGCTGTAACATGTAGTGTAGTGAGAGGTGTGTCCCCATTACCTGCCGGGCCTCTGCCCTGGCAGTCTGTCAACACTGTCACATGTCGAGCGAGGAATTCCGATGCATTGTCCCTTTTTAAAGGTCTAGTTCACCCAAAACATTTTCTGAAACATATTCCCATGTCGATCACTGTTCTGAGGATCAACAAACAACCTTCATATAAAAAAAAACCCTTCTGCACTTCATGGCCTTAAGTATGCGGACACCCACACATGAGCCTGCAGCTATAACATCTGCGCTACAGCACCTGGCTGCAGAGACTTGCTCTCATTCAGCCACAAGGGTCCCGGTGAGGTCAACAACTGATGTTGGGCAACAAGGCCAGGCTCACAACTGACATTCAACCTCATCCTAACAGAGGGCTGGTGTTGGATGGGGTTGAAGTCAGGTCAAGGGCAAAGGTGGAAGCACACTAGTCTAAAATAATGTTGCACTTGTCTATTCTGACTTCATTCAATTCTAATTCGATTGTTTTTTAATTTATTCTAGCAGAATTTTTAGATGTTAAATTGATTTAATTTCCTCTTCCACATTTCAGAAAATGCTACGTTTAACAAAACGCAAACATTTCACTAATCACAAAAAACATTTTGGTTAACACAACATATAAAAACACAAAAACAACATTTTGGTAAACACAACATTTAATTAAATACAAAAACAAAACACAACAGCATTTTGGTAAACACAAACATTTTGGTAAACACAATATTTAACATCACACAACAATTTAAGATTACAGAAAAAGGAGGGAAAGCACTTCTTGTTTGTGATTGGACAGTATCCATGTCCCTGGTGACTTTGCGTCTTCTGAAATGTTTTGTGTTGGCCCTCAAGGCCACCGTAGAAAGGTGCTACACATATAAAGTTCCCTTGCTTGGCTGTAATAGAGAAAGAGAAAGAGAATATTTAAGACCGCAATTATGTGACCAAACAAATACCAAAGACATACAGTGAAGTTTTTTGTGATTTGGGTAAACTCACCCTTTAAACATTAACATTCACACACATCTGTGCTACTTTATAAGCTGTGGTAAAGCTCTATGTTGACACATTCTTGTTTGACTTCGTTATTTGTTGTTGTTCTGATGTTATCTGTAACCATCCATACTGGGCAAGAGGCCAGCTACAAATTGGGTGTGTGCTGTTTGACGGGCCTAACAGATACTGTACAGAGAGACAAGTGTTCACACCCATGGGAATCTAAGGTTGGAGCAGTCCCATTGTTTGAGATTTGTTATTTGTCTTTGTTTTGGGCCGATTTTCCAGAATTCCCCCCGGACTAATTGCAGGGAATTCAGATCACCTGTGCTCAGGGTGGTGGAGACTGCCTCCTGATTGAGGATCGAAGCAGCTTGGGGCATTGGGCCCTCCCACCCAATCGTGGTGTGACGACGAATAGGTGGGGAATGACGAACAGGTGGCTCCGTGACTCATTTAAGTCCTCATCCCCCTTAGATTGCCAGCCAGAAACTCTGTTCTGTTAAAGCCCTATTGTGTTTTCTTGGCTGCCCATGTCATTCTAGTCTTCAAGTGTTTATTCAGGAACCACTTGAAACCCTAACGCCTATACACCTTCAGTTTGACATTTTATTTCCCTGTGGCTTGTAGGAGCACATTTGTTTGTTATACCCGGAAAAGGCATTTGTAAATTGGTTTATCGTGCAGACATTGGGCATTCCCCCCCTAGATTTATGTTTCTATGTTTATGTTTCTTGTAAATATTTTTATGTAGGTTGGGTTTATCTGTAAGCATTTTACTGCCCAGTACCGCCACAAGGTGGTTAATCTAAACTGCGTGCGTTTGGAGTGCGGGAGAAACGGACCTTCCTCGTCAACAGACATCTAGGTTGTCTGTGAAAGCAGCTTATTACTCCTCGGATTTACGGTTATTGTTAGGCAGCGACTTCTAGTGGTCATATCAATTAGACAGGAGCAAAGGAGGAAGTCAGGATGTCACCGGCTGGTTTGTGGACGACAGTTTTGATGCCTTGATTTTTGGAATGTGACCATATTTGGACATATCTGTAACCGGAATAGACCATATTTGGGCAAGAGGGGTGAGCTGGGGAGGACTGAGTCCTGTACTTGTTTCAAAGCAAACCATGAGTAGGGTTGGAGCCTAGATCTACTGCCAATTTAGTCACTCAGGGAGTCTGCAAACTACACATTTTGTTGTTTAGGTATGAGGATGTATGGCAAGGAAACCAGAACACCAACAGAAAACTTTTGAAAAGATTTTGTGACTCCCCACAGGAACTTCAAGCCCAGGATGCTCTTGCTAAACACCCACATATATGAGCCTGCAGCTATAACATTTGTGCCTCTGTGAAGACAAGATTACGGCACCTGGTTGCAGAGACTTGCTCTCATTCAACCACAAGAGTCCCGGTGAGGTCAACAACTGATGTTGGGCAACAAGGCCGGGCTTACAGCTGACATTCAAGCTCATCCTAACAGAGGGCTGGTGTTGGATGGGGCTGAGGTCAGGTCAAGGGCAAAAGTGGAAGCACACTAGTCTAAAATAATGTTGCATGCTGTAGCCTTAACATTTCCCAAGGCATGATAAAGAAGCTCCAGACAAAAAGCGCCTAAAGGAAAGTGTGTCCACAAACAAATGGTGAACATTTCTTGTCTATTCTGATTTCATTCAATTCTAGTGACCATATTTGGACAATAGGGGTGAGCTGGGGAGGACTGAGTCCTGTACTTGTTTCAAACCAAACCATGAGTAGGGTTGGAGCCTAGATCTATCATAACCGTGACTGCCAATTTAGTCACTTGGGGAGTCTGCAAACTACACATTTTGTTGTTTAGGCGTGAGGATGTATGGCGAGGAAACCAGAACACCAACAGAATACCCACGCAGATTTTGTGACTCCCCACAGGGACTTCCAAGCCCAGGATGTTCTTACTAAATGACAGGAATAAACCGGATGGATACAAACAACGCTATTAAGTTTACTCTTTAAAGCACAATACATGGTACATTTTACAATCAGTCAAGGCATTCGCAGGTGAAAATGAGCTCCATCCCTGGCAGGCATGGGCTGTTTGTTCGGTTCGATCAGTTCTTCCAAGTGAAATTTCCACATCATCCAAACGGAGTCAGGGATTCAGGAAACGCTTGAACTTGCAGGTTCACATTCTTACTTGAAGAAGAAAAAAAAAACTCTTGTGAAAGCATTTTGACTACTGTCATGCTCGACATCAAGTGAAATGCAAACAAAGCTTTTTCTCAAGAAAAGAGAAACGGTCTGAAGTTGTTACTTCACTCAGGGTGAAGTAGGCTTTGTCACAGCTTGAAAACTCTGTTACCTTTTAACATCTGGCCTATAAAAACAGACTGATGCCAATTTTCTAATGCCAAAGCTACTACAACGCCTTGGAAGAAAGGAGAAATTTTCGTAAGAAAATAAATAACCCAGTTTTGGGTCTCTGAGGACGCTAAATATTTCATGGTACAGTGCAAAAAAAGTCAAATTACGCCTATGTCTACCATAACTTGACCAGCTGTGCAAACACTCCAGCATCGTACCATTCATAGTTCAACCCTAGCCCGGGATAAAGAGGCTGGGTGAACGTCGTCTTGACTTTGTGGAGCAGAAGCATCGGCTCAGAGACCTGATAAAAACTCAGAATGCCCGCTTTGTAATCCAGATACACTCCAATTTTGTAGGAGCTGATTCCCGACACCGCCGTTTCCACGTTATTGTGACGGAACGAGTAACCGTTCGCTGCGCACTCTAGACTCCAGGACTTGTCGTTGTTTCCGAACCGCGACTCGTCTGACGTTCGGCTGACGTCCTTGTAGGCCACTGCCGCGGACAGAGTGCGAGCGTACCACTCCACCTCCCAGTAACATCGCTCTGATAGACCCTCCTTGCACAGCACCTGCGCAAACTTGCTGAACCTGTCCGGGTGAGCGGCGTACGGAGTGGGCCAAGGCTTCATCATGAGCTTCTTGCTTACCAGGTTGAGATACGGGTAGTTTGTGGTCACATCCAGTGTGAGGGGACAGCAATCTGCCAGGGAAACAAAGTGAGGATAAAAACAATGATCCAAATCTGAAACGGTGATGATTATGAGTCAAGTGAATTTCTTACAGCGTAAAAAGTCTTCTCTGCTTTGAGGTTCCGGCAGTAGCGAGAAGTCAACATAAGAGACTGTAAGAAACAGAAACAGTCTTAATCATCACTGGACATGAATATAGCCAACATACAAGAGTCGGAATCTGTATAGTTCCATATGTTACCTGTGGCGGAGATCCTGGGCCACGCGTCATTCATCACCATCTCCAATTTGTCTCTCAGCTCGGAAACGCTCTCGGTCACATCCTTAAAGCAGCGCAGAGAAGCAGCGCCGGGCGAGAAGTCCGGAGAGTCACAGGAAGTGGAGAGAGACCGGAAAACCTGAGGAGAAAAACGAAGGCGCAGCGGAGGTCAAAGACATTAAAGCGATGTTGGCAAATATCGAGAGAGTTTGGGTCGGGGACGTTCAGTGTCTTTCTGGACATTTATTATGAAGCTGTCACCTGTTAATGACAATATTTGATAATGATTTTCTGTTTCTATTCCATCCATTTCTCATTCACCCTTTAACTTAATATGAAAATAGAACAGTGATCCCTACAGGTTCATGTTTGTCATTCATTGCAATACCCGTTACGGCCAGTAGATGGGACTGTTTTCAGCCGTCTCAACTGTGCTCACTGAAACTTAAAGACTTGGGAGTAATTTGGCTGAATGAATGCATGAAATGTAATGTAATGTCATAAAAGAAAAGAAAAATGAATAAATGTCTCAATAAATAGATTAATATGCCATCAAATGCACCAGAAAATAACAATGAAAATAAATGTAGGCAATTATTAATTTATAAAGTGAAATTAATTAATATATCTTTTAACTTTTTTTAAATTTACATACTAATCAATTTGATAAGTTAGTGCTACCTTATTAGTTTTTTTAAAATGATTCCCTGTGCATTTAGTGTCATTAATTAATTTATTAAGCCATGTATTGATTTACTACCTTTTGATTTTGACAGTTTCACACCTCCAACTGTTCATTCAATCTTACATTAATGCCAATTTAAAAAAAAAAAAAAAATGAATAAAGGAAAGGAAACATCCTTTAAAAGTCAAAGAACACCTGAATCAAGTGGATGTGGTCGTCAGCGCGTAACAGACGTTCCAGTTCGCCGTCTCTCCTCCTCAGCTGGGTGACCTCCTCCCTCAGCCGCAGCCGAAGCTCCTGAGCGTGAGCGACGGCGGTTTTCTCCTGGTCTGCGATCAGCTGCTTCACCTCTTTGTGTCTCCTCAGCACGGAGGCGACCAGCTCGCCGAAGATCTTGTTGCAGTCCTCCAGCGCCGTGTCTGCACAACTCTGTTGGAACAGATCGGCTTTTTATCGTTTAAAAGATTCGCGAGCAAGCAACTAACGATTATTTTTACAAAGAATGTTGATAACATGCTTATCGGAATTTTCCTAAGACCTGAAGTGACGTCTTCAAATCGCATCAACAGTCCAAAACCCAAAGACTCTTCATTTATTATCATAACTGACAAATAAAGGCTGCAAATACTCACATTTAAGAATCAATCCATTAACAAAATAACTGTTTCTCAGATAAAAATGAAGAAAAACGACGACTCATGAATGCTAACGTTGCTTTCTAACGGCTGGATGTTTAAACGAGCAACTACTGCATTTGCTAAAAAAAAACTAACCCTAACCCATATCGACTTATAAAGTGATAAAACTGTATGTCAGTGTTGCGATCGCAACTTCTGTCTGCTGCCAAGAAGTGTTGAAAAAGCACAATGACTTATTGCAGGTTTACTGGAAGAGTCGAGAGCCATTTAATCAGTGTGGAAAATTGGCAGTATGTTCAAAAACACTCCCTGAATTCTTTACGCCTGGGTGCCAAAGGTAAAAAGTCGCTCCCAGTTAAAATGGAAGCTTACGAGCTGCAGCCAAAGCCCAAACACACGACGCTCGCACGCCTCTAAATGAATGTTTTTCACACCTCGAGATTCTCCTCGGCGTCTTTCAGCCCCTCCAGCTCTTCCTCTCTCTGCACGACTCTCTTCTGGATTTCCTTTTGCCTGGAAAGCAGATGTTTCTGGAAGGAAGAAAGCAGGAAGATTGAAGAAAAAGCTAAAACAAACAGGCTTCGGTGTGGGAGATTTGGTGTCTGACCTCTACGTCGGCCCTCTGTTCTGAAACAGGAGCGGTGGTGTGGCTCTTGTGCTCCTCCACAGCGCACACAGAGCAAACCAGCTGCTCGTCCGTCCGGCAGTAGACGTCGATCAGCCTGTCGTGCTTCGTGCACATCTTCTCCTGCAGCGGGACTGTGGCCGAGACCAGCTGGTGCTTCTTAAACACAGGAACACTGTGTCGAGACCGGAGGTGAGCCGGACAGTAAGACGCCAGACACGTCAGGCAGGACACGGTGGCTGGGTTGGGTTCGGCCTCGGGGCAGAAATCGCAGGCGACGTCCGACGGGCCGCCACGGGCCACAGCAGCGGGGGGAGGAGCCTGCTGGGTGCTCAGGCTCTCCACAAGCTGCAGGGATGACATTTATTAAATAAACAAAATGGTTCCATACAGCTCATCCTGCGTTATAAAAGTCTCCAGACGCTCTTTTTAAAGTCAAAGTCTTTAGTGTGGCTGCTAGCAACAGGGCCGGCCCGAGGCATAAGCGGCCGAGAAAAAAAAATAAAAAATGTTTTTAAGAGGGGGCCTTATCTGTGCCAGTAGTTCATAATCTGTCACTGTATTAATACAATTTATAATGTAACATTATAGTGTGACATTTGTGTCAATTATTGTCAAGCAGGTGACTCCGCAGTGGTGGGAGGGGGGGCCCCAAATCAAATTCTGCTTAGGGCCCCCCAAAAGGCTTGGGCCGGCCCTGGCTAGCAATTAGCTTGTCTGAAGTGGGTGAATGACCTGGAAAGCATCAAGGATGTAATTATTGTCGTTCCAAATCAATTTGGCATTTCAGGGCTTCTGCGGGCTGAGACGGCGGCAGGCGATTTCTTTCGTATTCGCTCAGGTCCCTATCCATTTATCCAAGCGCCTTTGCGAACTACAAAACTTCACCCGACTTTCCATCAGGATGAGAAGACAACGACCGCATTTTCATTTTCGGGTGAATTACTTATTAAAATGAATTAGTGAGGTAGCTGCTATATTTCCTGACACCAGCTGGTTTGTTCCCCATTGCAAACGCACTCTGCTGGAGTGACTTTCTCCATTCTGTATTTGTAGTTTTCAAGTATAAGGTTTTCATATCGGACAATATATACGCTGATACCGATATAAAATCGGCCTACAAATAAATCAGTCGGGCTCTTCTATTCAATGTTCATTGTGTGCCATGGTAAAAATTTCCAAGGGGTCATGTAACTTAAAATAACCCTGCTTGAAGTGTATTGTGAGAGGGCAGGGTGGTGCTCGCATTGATCCATCCCCCCCCAGTTAAAAATGTGCGAATATGTAACGAATAGCTAGCTAGCGTCTGAGACGCAATGTTAGCATGTAGACATCAGTGAATTAACGGTTTACCACTCCGACTGGACTCAGTCGCATCAATTTAACTCAAACGTCTCGGTTTCTCTGTTATGAAAGCGTGGCTGGTGTTCCTCGCTTGCCGTGCTGTAGCGTTGGCGTCGTTAAATGGATAAAGATGCTGTTAAAGTTATTGATCCGCGATGACAATCTACAAACCAGCTGATGGAAAGATTTACATCAGACCAGGGAGAGGCCCTGCGGTTTGAGTGTAGCCTCTTTATTTCCCCATTCTGATGGTGTGCGGGAGTAATTAGACAACAATTCAATCCACTCTTGTAGGTTTATTTACGTCCTCTAACTGACAAATGTGCAGTGACTCACTACGGTGTTCAGCCTAAACCTGTTCAGGTGCGTACATGAACGACGGCCGTGCCAAAGAGTATTAAATCAGAGTTTCTCTTCCCGGTCTTTGCTCCTCCTTATCTGGTTCATCTTGCTCTCGTCTTAGACTTGAGCTCACCTTTGCCCCTTTACTTTTCTTGCGTGGACTTCAGCCCTGACAACGTCACTTTTGTGTGTTGCTGTCCTGTCTATCACACTCACTCGCGCACACACACACACTCACCCAATTCCCATCCTTCATCTCCATGCAGTGTGCCCAGGTGGGAGACTGGCATAGGGCCAAGTTCAATACACTCATCCGGAGGAATTTAGATGGTAAAAAATTCCAAGGCGTCATGTAACTTAAAATGACCCTGCTTGTATTGTGAGGAACATG
>OMLP01026222.1:14224-29271 GCA_900302685.1 Spondyliosoma cantharus | reverse complement strand
GCCAGCCCCCCAAAAAAAAAAAAAAAACAAGATTGGATTTTATTACGCCGCAATTTATTTCCTCAAGACACGAGCTATCCACTGGGTAACAAGACTAAATCAAAACAAATAAGGCTCTATCCTTTTTAAACGTCTTCATTTAGGCTTGTGCTCATTCAAAACCCCCCATGGCCGCGCTTGTGAAAGCTGACTACCCAAGACATAACACTCGCCACGTCTGATAAACCCCCTGCAACACAGACACTGTGTAAAGCTTTTGGAAAGCAATTAAGGCGGCGGCTCGGGATACACCAGGGGGAGGAGGAGGGGTCTCTCCTCTCGTCATCACTGCGGCTCTGACAAGCACCGACAGTTAATGTGATGTGGATGGCTGAGCTTGAATTTATGAAATATTCATTTTAACAGAGGGCGGGTGGGGGTGGCCTATGTTTAATTTATAATATCTGTATTTATGTCGGATTGTGAGCCTTTTTTTAGCCGTCTTCCAGTCGGCAGTTCACGTTCCCGCAAGCCACGGATATGTTGACATATATACATGTCGTACGTCCAATGTTGACATTTCTACTATAAGTGTCATATCACATATATGTTTATGAGCTGACTTCCATTGGTTGGAGGGGACGGGGGTGGCGCTACAGACAGCCGAGACGACATTTTCTGACGAGACTTCAGGACTTTTGCCAGCTGTGTTTGTTGCAACAAAAGGGGATATTTATTAGACGTGTGAGTGGCAACAAAAGTAGATTTTTTTTACATGACGTTGGGTCATTTTCCAGTTGTATTAGTAGATTTCAGGACAGTTTTCAGCTACTCGAGTGGCAACAAACCTGGAAATTTCTAAAGAGACGTCAGGATATTTTTCAGCTGTGTTGGTGGCAAAAAAAAACAGAGATGTTTGCTGAAATATCAGGACATTTTGCAGCCATGTTAGTGGCAAGAAAACCGGATATTTTCGACGAGACTTCATGTCGAATATATCTGAAAAATATCCTGAAGTTGTTTTTTTTGCCTTAATCTTAACAGAGCATGTTGTCACAACATACAAGCAAAAATTCAACCTAAAGAAAAGTGAAGTTGCAACATTACGTTTCATCATAACGTCGGTTTGAAGACACACACACTGACAACATAACTCTGGCGTTTGTGTCGTCCTTTTTCCATCTCTTGAAGTGGTGATGATTAGATTGCTCTGTACAAGATGCAGCTCTCGGTGTTGTCGATGCAGGAGCGCACACACAGGAGGACGCAGAGCAATCACCGGTAATGCACACGGGCTCTGATTGCAATAAATTTCAGGTGGGGTGGACTGAGTGTAGCGCCACAAGAGAGGCGGAGAGAAGAGGTAAGAGCCTGTGAAGAGAGGAGTGAAGGATGGAGAGAATGGTGGGATTAAATGGAGCTGTGAAGGAGCATCCTCCCCCTCCCCCTCCTCCTCCTCCTCCCCCGGGCCTTGATCATTTCCTCTAGCTACTCCCCCTCCAGAGAGGAGGAGAGGTTATGGAGATTTAAAATGAGAGTGCAGCTACAGAGAAACACAACGTTCTCACAACCTGGACAGGAAGTGGGAGCACTCAGCCTGATTTTTAGGCAGCGTGCACATTCACAGATCTTTCTTTTTTTTTTTTTCTCTCTGTTGCTTGATGGGGCAAGCTGAGTGGTATTATTAGAAATCCATGAGGCAAACGGAGGGACGAGGAGTGTGTCTGAGCCTCGGTCGCAGGCTGACGGTCCTGGCACCGTGGTCCCGACTGGCATAAGGCAGTGTGGTGTGCCAGGTGCTGATAAGGGGATTGCTTGGCGCAGCAGATCAGACTCAGCCTGGGATGTTTGTTTGAATAACAGCATGGTAGATACAGGAGTCAATACTGCTGTCACACCACTATTTGATTGTGCCTGCGTGTCAGTGAGTGCATACAGCACACACTGCATGCCTGGCCTCCGCGCCGACAGAGGTTAAGATTAAATATGTCTGCTCCGACACCGCCGCCACGCCGTGATGTT
This sequence comes from Spondyliosoma cantharus, assembly GCA_900302685.1. Taxonomy (NCBI): domain Eukaryota; kingdom Metazoa; phylum Chordata; class Actinopteri; order Spariformes; family Sparidae; genus Spondyliosoma; species Spondyliosoma cantharus. The sequence continues at coordinate 27,270 of OMLP01026222.1, read as the reverse complement.
TGTTTTTGGGGGGCGGAGACGCCGCGATTCCTCCGGGTTTTCCCTTCGCTATCAAAGCCTGCTTATCCTCGGAGATGCAAGATAGGATTCTCCTGAGGGAGCGATGGATGGATCGCCCGTCTGGCGTGTCTGTGGGAAGAGCCTGCGAAGGGTCACGCAGATCAATAGAAAGGTCATCCATTCAATCCACGACTGGGGTTAATTCAGAGCTTGGAAAAAAGACATGAAAGCAACACGGTGTGGAGGAATCTGCCCACATGGTCCTGATGTAATCACAGGTTTGGGAAAATGTACAAGTGTCAGTCGCATGGCTCCCAGGTGTGACGATGCTTCAAGTCCCAAGATGGTGTTCGCTGGAGGGGGTTTTCTGCACCAACACAGCGGTTTTCGAGCTACCTTCCTGTCAGAGATGACAGTTTTTTTTCAAGCCGAGTCACGAGGTGCATCCCGATTCGACAGCCAGACAGAAGCAGCGCCGCGTGTTTACACAACGATCTGTCAAAGTGACAAAAGTTTTACTCTCCATGCTGATTTGACACGCGTCAGCTCGCGCGCTGCAATCACGCCGAGGCGCCGGCGCTCTCGCCTGAAGTTGTCAGCGAACCACCGACGCGTGAGGGGATTACTGAGACGCACGGGCAGCGATCAATATTCATAGCAGATCATTAAACAAGTAAAGTGAAGGGAAGATGGATACTCGGGTCAGAGAGCAATAAGATATGAAAACATTCAGTTCAGTCCGAGTCGAATCGAACTGAACAAATCTGCCAATATGAGAAAGCATGTGGCCACACCCTCGTGTGATGTCGACTTTCTATCGCTTAAATTTCTCTTGAATGTCTTTTTTTCCTCTTGTTGAACTTTTTCTTCATTTGATCTTTCTTCTGCCCGGCCTGACATGTAAATATTGTCTTCCTGAGTATCCTGCTTCTGTTTTTGTCTCCCAAAGGAAAAACGATGAGACGGTTTAGGTGGCAAAAATAACTAAACACATTCAAAATAACTCAAACTTTAAGTTCTCGTATGAACTATGGACTCTAATTTAACCAGAGCCAGATTTGTCTCCGTGGTAACAGACAAACATCGGACAAACCTGTGCTGTATTAAAGTTTTTTTTTTTTTTTTTTTCCAATCAGACACAAAGAGCAATCAAGTCGCTGCAGAAAAACTCTGAAACATTTCAAATTATAAATCAGAGATGCACTCAGCCACCTAACAACTTTACAAGAGCTGCGTGGGTGAAAACTCAGACCGAGAGAGAGAAGAGAGACAGAAACATTCACCCTGAGAGATATAAGAGACTAATAATACAAGAATAGATTAGCTCTAAAAATACCGCCGTGCTTGTATCAAAATTTCGACCGGAGTTTTTTCTGGTCCCCGAGCTTATTCATATGCAGAACGAGAGATGATGAATTTCAATGAGAGCCCCGGCTCGGGGCCTTGAAACCAGACCTTGTCTAAAGGCCCTCGCCAGATAATAGCTGGTGATGACTGGCAATCAGAGGTATTCACAATGACAGATGTTTGCAAATAGGAGCACTTTCATTATCATCAAATACCGAGAAAAAAAAAGGACAGCGTTCATTTGGTTCATTGGTTTAAATTCAAGACAAAATCAGGGAGAGAAGACAGAAGGATGTGAAAAGGAAGAAAAGTAATAACTCCGTGGCTGCAGGGGGTTTCCCAAGTTTCCTCTCTTACAATTTCACAAATTCTGAGTTTCCCCGTCGGCTCTCGTCATTATCTGAGCTCATAAGCTGCCGTGATGTCTTCAGACTAACCTTCTGGAGGAAGAGGACGATTCTCTGGACCATCTCCACCCGCTGCTCCTCCAGGCTGAAGAGGGTGCGCGGCGTGCGGATGAAGACCTTGGTCTTGCCGTAGGCGGCGTCGTGGTCGAAGCCGCAGCCCTGCATGAGCCTCTTCACCGCGTCTTTGTCCGACGGCAGGTCGTGGTTCGGCCACGTGAACTCGGAGATCATCTTGTACCTGCGGGAGGGACGAAGTGAATCAGTCAATGAATTGTGAGAGATCATCATCATCTCGACTGACCGACGAAAAACAAACTCGTAGCTTCTTAGAGGCGAGATAAATTGGGCTGGAACTCTGAAGGATCGATTGTGTGTTTAAAATTGATTTTTATTTCTTTTTTTCTCCTCTTCAGCTCGCATCATATCTCAAAGAGGAAACAGCTGGCCTGGGAGTACCGTACGGTGTCATATAGATCTTCCTAATTACTAAGAAAGCATTGGGACTCTGCTCCTGGCCCGTTGCCATGGAAATCACTTCATTTAATACATGAAAAGGGGATTAATTATCATGTAGTGCACCTGCAGCCCGGCGCAGCAGGTGAGGCGTCAGATTACGCTCTTACAGTCCTTCCAGGGACCGATTCAACTTTGATGAAAGCTTTTTAAGGCCTTAAATTATTTTTTATCAACCACCAATTTTGTGTTTTTCACGACCTGTTGACAAGGATTCATAACATCTAGACTAATTTTTATCATTAACTGGTAAATTCAAGCGTGAAGGCTCGATGGAGGGTCACCAGTGTCCTGTTCCTTTCTTTATTAGTATCATTTACAACTAAAGCGAGGCATAAAATCACTTTTCTCCAGAACCGCGCTCTCCTTAATTGATTGTTCTCTTGTTTTTATTTGTTTTTAATGTGTTTAAGTCACACTTACCCCGCTCGAGTTTATCTCTGCATCAGTTGTACTTTATTTATTATTACCTGCTAATTGCTTTTGTGTTTATGTCGATGTAAAGCTCTTTGTAGCTTCAAGAGAGCTTCTATAGGTTCAAGAGCTGTCGTGCAAGTCAACAACTCCACTCCGAGCGCACGTAAAATCCTCACCGTGATCTCCATCATCTGAGATCCAAAAGATCCCGGCACTCTTGGACAGACCCATGAGCCATTTCACAGCTGACCCACGAGGCGAGGCTGTGATGTAATCCCAAGTCCAAAATCATCAGCGAGGAGGATTTGACGGACGGACGGAGTTGGATGACTTGTTACGCAAAAGACTCTTTACTTAATCCTCCGTCCAGCGCGGCGGTTTCTACGAGGGCAGTGGGCAAATGTGACAGCTGGAGGAATGAGGGCACGGCTGCAACAAGTGTGTGTGTGTGTGTTGCGGTACATTAGAACAAAACAATCTTGTAACCAAATCATGAAGTAAAAAGAGCTTAAAAGTAGCCTGTCGGGCTTCAGATCTCATCTGTTACACAACGAGCGCAGCGTAACTCGTCCTCCGCAGGGAAACATAAGGTGACGGTCGAGGCTCCAAGGATCCTGATGTGACTCACTTCAGCCCTGATCCTCTCTCCTCGGCCTCTTTCTGTTATGAGCCGACACAGAAGATCCTTGTGAAAGATCTTGTGTGCAAGACTTTGCATTTAGTGCAGGGTAAAATAATATATGTCAACCCAAAACAGCTGTACACTCACTGTCTGTGTCAAAGCGCGTTATATTCAGCAGTGTGTGCGTGTTTTTCTATAAACCGAGCTGCTCTGTGCCACTAAGTTATCACGTCATTAAGAGCTACTGGCAGCTTTGAGGTTTAATCAATAAAATGTCACATAAATCGTGATAAAATTGAAATTGAATAAGAATGTCAAGACAGGCAGCAAATCTTTACACATTAGAGGCTGTAACAGGAGAATATTTACAGGATTTGCTTGATCAAATGTTCAAATTTTAGTTCCAGAGATGATATCAGACAATTCTAACACATCACAGATGACCTTTCTTGCGTTTACTTGCTCTTATCTTGTTCATTTCTCTTCATGCTTCTGTCCTTTATACAACATTTGATACTGTATTTGTTTAAATGCGTCATATAAAAGCACCTTGAGAGGCCGTTGTTCACTTTTGATTCCTATCGTCTAAACTCATTTAAATTTACCAATTTTTTTTGCTCAGCTATGGATTTTGTTTTCCGTTTTACTGCGCGAGATATCCGACTCTTCTACCTAAATATTGATCTCGAGGTCAGCCTCGGAAATCCATCGTTGATACTCAGCTCGCAAAAAACAAATTACAGCTAATTTGCATGTGAACAGACTCGTAATGTTTCTACAAGTCATGAATAAAACATGAGTTATTAGCGCAGCTCGTTCAATAATAAGCTGTTTTGCCGCATTAAAAAAGGACAGTGAAATGTTTTACCACGACGTGTCTCCTGAGTATTAATAATCCGGCCTGCTTTTAATGAAGGTCAGAGGAGAAACATATTATTCTAGTAGCAAACTGAAAAAAACAAAGTGTTACGCGTAACGGCTGCTGGATGTGTAACTGATCAGCTGCAAGATCTGATTAGATGTGAGCTGATTGGGGTTACGCAACCCGTCGTCACTCCCCGCAGTCAGGATGTGTCATGTAATATCCTTCCTGTGCAGCCTCGAGGGGGGTTCATGCTTCACGTTTGTCCAGAACACTTAAATATAAAATAAGTGTGTGAGGTGAAGGCCGAGGTGTTTCACTGCATCACTTCTTCCACACAGACTTTAAAAGCCAGTCCCCCCGAGAGCGAAACACTTCACCTTCACATCACAACCGTAGCATGATTTGACAAGTTAAGAAATGTTGCCTGTAATTCGGGTAATTTTTCCCTCAAAGGCTTAAATCCACTGAACCAAATTAAGCGACTACACCTCCAATAATGACGACCGCGCGGCGGCATGTTTCGGTCAAGGGCACGCCGCCGTTAATCGACTTGTTCCACTGAAACGACATGTTTTGTGAAGTTGTGAAACAAAATGAATCGCCAACTGTTTTCAGGAATAATGTCAAAAACATTTTCCAATTTCAGCTTCTTAAATGTGAGGATTTCTTGCTCGTCTCTGTCCGTTATGACAGTAAACTGAATCAGATGTCAGCTGCATCTACATCTAATTATAACGGTCATTTTATATTATATACTATTTTGATTACTGAATAAAAAATAAAGAAAATAAAGTGAAACAGTTTCCAGCTTCTGGTTTCTTCCCTCCTCTCTGACAGGAGAAAATAAACTGAATATATTTTGGGTTTTTCACCATTTCATAGACCAAACAACTCATTGATTGTTTCAGAATATCATCAACAAGTTGCAGCTAGACATGATGAATAAAAACATTTCAGGGGAGTGAGATAGAACTCTGCAACAGGTTTTTATCATTTGCGGTGATTACCTCTGCAGGAAGCGAGGGTACGTCTGTCTGTAGGCGAAGCCGGCGCGCCGCACTCTGACGTTCTCCAGCAGCCCGAGGTACTCCACCTGATGGCGGCAGCGCTCCTGCTCGAACAGCAGGGGGGACTTGACATCGTTGGGCTTGATGCAGCGGACGTAGTAGGGTTCCTGCAGGAAACAACGCAGGGGCAGTAAAGTCAGCGCTCAGAGGACCCTGACCTCAGGGTGACGTTGCTGAATTGTACGGAGGTCGTGGAGGTGACAACAAAGTACTACAGCTGTTCTTTCTTTATCTGATTGGCGAGTGAATTTGAAGAGATGGTGAGATGAAAGTGTGTTTCAGCTGGTTTCAAGTGAAAACAACAGGCTACACGAAGGTTAGTTTTGACCTAAGTTGAGGGTATAAACTACATTATTCACGCCTGTAACAAAGAGTAAAAGCTCGTCTTTATTTCAGCTCAAGGCTTCTGATAAAAGTCTTGCTCAGCACGTGTGGGCGGTGGGTTTATTGCCGCTCCGTGTTCAAACGATGCATTAACGCTGAAACGATGATACCTCGGTTCCACCGACAAAACCAAACGAGCCTTGAATTTGCAGAACAAACTGAAGAGGGAGCCCGGTTTGAGATCACAAACGGGAGTAACGTGATGTGAAGTGTGTGTAAACTCTCAGAGTGGGCTGTGTAAATGCCATTTCAGAAAATTTGAGAGGTGGGTAAACAGTGTGTGTGTGTGTGTGTGTGTGTGTGTACCCTCCACTAGGGAGCTACATATAAAGCTTGTTGAATCATTTCCGCCCCTGATTCGTCACCTTGCAGGCCAGGTTCTCCACCAGCGAGATCATGGAGTTTTTGAAGAGCGTTGCGGCTGTCAGCGGCCGTTTGGTGACTTCTGTGATTCTCAGCTTGCCCTCGGGCCACATCGCCTTCAGCACTGGGTTAGCGCTGACGGAGACACAGAGGTAGAGTCGGATAAGCGGAGACAACAACACTTACACGACTACTGGGTGAAAATCAGAGCGCGCTTCTGTGTTTTTGGGCCGTTTAACATTTATGAAAAAGGACTCGAACATTGTAACGAGCAGGCGTTGTATTCAAATGACTCCCACCTTTCATCGCTTGTATTTTAACTCTCTGGTTACAAAACCAAAAAAACAAATCCAAAAATGTTTCCATTATGTCATCAGCCCAGTGGTTAAACATCTTTGGCTGCTTGTCCAAACACCCTGTTTTTGACACGTGTAAGAGTATCATAAAATGCACATTAGAGAGGTCAGGAATTACTAAGACCTCACATTTATATTCAGGAGAGGAAAAACACCAGAGGATTGGAGAGCAGCAGCAGCAGCAGCAGCAGGAGGAGGATAAGAGTGAGCTGAGAGGAGATTAGTTGTACCAGCTCTGTGCTGCTTTTTTTTTTTTTTCTTTTTTTAAAGGGGTGTCATGTAATCAAAGTGCTGCAAGGAAAACAGAGGAGAGTGTGTGGAGGTGATTGAAGCGGCGTGTGTGTGTGTGTGTGTCACCTGTTGTACAGAAGTCTCTTGAAATCCTGGAACAGGGTGTCTTTGTTCTTATCTATGAAACCCACCACGGAGTACCTGCGAGAGAGAGGGAGGCAGGTAAACGCAAAGTCCAAACACACAGTCCCGCGAACTGTCATCAATAAGAAACATTAACAGAGCTATTGTATCCATGCTGACATGAAGCATCTGCAGCTGCACGCTCATGCGCTCCGTGAAATGAGGCATTATCCGGCTGGAAGTGGCCGTTAGAGGATGATGCGCTGCTCCGACGGACGACGTTTCCCGGATGTCGGGGGTTTTAATACTAAAAACGCAAACCGTCTTGTCATCAGCAGCTACTTTCTGGATGCATGTATGTGTTAATGTTTTCTACTCTAAATTAGAATATTTGCAGGGTTTCCCCACACTTAGCATTTTTATCTTAAAGGCTATTTTTATTCTTTGAATCCCTCTGAGAAGACGCCATCAGACACTACGTAACGTCCTGTTGACAAACTGTTGAATCCACTCTGCAGAAAGAAAGTTGCTTTTTGAGTCGTCGTGACATAATCACACATGATTACCACATATTTATAGCATTCTTACAATATAGTTTTTAGCTCTGGAGTGTGGAAGAAAAATACAAAAAACAAAAAAGCTACCGCTGCCTTCCCGTGGATTTGAACCAGGCTTCTCCTTTGTACTTTCTCCTTAGCAAAAAACTTCTACCTACAAAAAACTGCGGCTTGCTTTTTGCTCCCTTCTCTTTTCACTAAACTCTAGAGACCGTCGTCTGTGAAACTCGCAGGAGATCAGCCGTTTCTGATCTGGCAGTCAACAATCGCTCTACCGTCAGACTTCAACAGACGCTAACCCTCTTCTGTACACAAGTTGCTGCAAAATGGCCACTGAGGCTGCTTTGAGTTGATCTAAATATGGCAATGTATGTTAATATACACTTGAAGTTAATCTGCGCTGTTAATAACGAGCCTTCTATAAATAACACCCTGCTGTGAGACGGTCTGAGTGGCTCGGGGATCAATCAGTCCTCCCCCGGGTGGGAGACACTCAACATTTCCATGAGAGCTCTTTTTTTTTGGGCGGTTTAGCGAGTGTGATTTGATTCATTTGAATGATGTCCAAGTGCATCAGGGATTTGGGAAGTGCTGCTGTCATTTTGGGGGCGACGTCCTTCAATGAACACGCAGTTTAAATGTTCGAGTTTTCGAGTGTTTGTCTCCCAGTCTGAATGTCAGCAGGACGCAGATATGTGGCTCTTCCATGATCGATGCACATGTTTGTGACGAGCTTTAGTGGCTTTTAGCGGTTTTGTTATTTTATGTTTTAGAAATTGATGGTTAAAGTTTTCAACATTTTTTCCTGCTTACTCTCTATTTTTGCGTTACGCTACATTAACATTTCCGAGACAATTCTCTTATTCGACCACACATTTTTTTTGTTCTCAGTGATTGAGGACATGCTCACTGTGGGTCCTCATTATTTAAGATTACACAACTTAAGCTCAACATCCGGGCTGATTAAAAACTCCCTCTCTGTGGGAATAACGTCTGAAAAGTTTTGTGTGCATAAAAATAATCTTTGATTAATTATTCCTTCCCCCACTGATCCAAGATTAATGTGCATCTTCATTTTGGGTTATGGTGTTTTGATGTTGTTCCTCCTTTTTTTGCCAAAAAGCTGACGGATATCTTTTTATTTTTATTTTTTATCCTCGGTTGGCAAGTCTAAAAAATGCATCTGGGAATATAAATGTTGCAGTGAGGTTGACTGAATGTTTTGGGTCTGACTGAAGAAGATGGGGTCTGATTCTAACTGTATCATTGCACATGTTCTGTATACAGATTTATCTTATTATTCTTTATTGCGTTGGCTTTGCAGGTGATTTTTAACTTGATAACTAAGATGTTCATTGTCAAACAGCATTCAGAGTGGAAGGCAAAGGTAGAGTTTCACCGTACAGGGAAAACTTCTTTCTTAAACGCCTCGAATCATGAATTTTATTTAGGTCACAGCGTGCCCCCCCTCCCTGACTGAGAACTCTCTTAAGTGATATTTTGGCTGACAGATGCTGTGCACGGGGGGGATCTGCAGTTTTTTTTGGACAAGATTTCAACTGTCAGTTTAGTCTCAGGTATTTACGTGAAACCCTGAAAAAAGAGACGTGATGTTAAAGCTTCTTTCGATAAAGTTTGACGTTTTTTGAAGTGTTGCCTGTGGATGAAATCTCACTCGTACACAGTCACATTAGTTTTACCAGTGCACACAAATGGAAAATGTCCCTTTTTCTTTTGTTGTGCTTTAAATGAATTAATCAAAGATGTTACATAAAGTGAGGGTTTTAGAGAATGATTCATCCGTACTCAGAAAGCAGTGACGGCTGAATAGACAATGAAGCTCCAGTTATGAAAACAATATTTAAGTGTGAATGAGCGATGCTCCCACATCTCCAGAACAACCATCGAGTTTCATTCAGGAACTCAAACTCCCGTCTCTCTCTCTCTCTCTCTCTCTCTCTCTCTCTCCAGAAGTACAAGATTGTGGTTTCAGTCTGCAGCTCTGCAGCATGAATATGTAAAAATGTACAAATGTGGGAAAAGAGCATGAATCACTGGTAAAAGCTTCTCCTGAATAAATCAAACTTTAAGATACTTACACCACATCTCCTGCGTAGTGCCGGATACGAAAGTCTCTGTCGAACTCCAGGCTCTTGTCAGTCGGCGAGAGCTGCAGAGAGACGGACAGACGGAGAGACAGTGATGAAGACTTTAGTCAAAGCAATGACACTTTGATGCGAGCGCTTACTTTGATATTACTGGAAGAAATACATTTCTAATACCCCGTTATCATCTGTAAGTCTCGAGTCCTGGGTTTTAGTTTAGTTACTTCCTGTGCTCATTAGCTAATTAGTTCCTGTCAGCTGTGAGGTTGATTGTGTCGGTTCCCCGGTCATGAATTTTCTCAGCCTCACTATTTCTCCCAGTTTTGTTCTCTGTTTTTTGCGAAGCTTGGTTCTGCTCTGGATATATTTTTGGATCGTCGATTGGACCGCACTCTTCGCTGAACTTGTTTCTTTCTGTTTTCCAGCCGCTCTTAGTTACTTTGTGTTGCCACCATCAGTAAAGTTAACTTTTGTTCGTTTCACTTACATAACTGCGACATCTTGCGTCGTGTACTGCTTGAAGCTTTCTCCAGAACCACTCATCCCAAACTACTTCAAACTCCACACTGCACTTACTCGGGCCCTCAGCAATGCACCCCGACGCGTGTGGAGTCGATTGGATGAATAGTTGTGGAGAAATTCAAGCACAGAGAAAGATTTCTTTCTTTTCAGTGAGTACAAAGCGTCACATGCCACATGTTTCTGACTGCACTAAATAAATCAACCAACCAGAAAAGTAACCAATGTCTGTGAAAACAGGACAAAAGAGAATAAGAACAACAAAACAGAAAGATCAAGTTCAAGACTGAGGCAGTGCAAAGCCTGTCCGGCGCCTCTAACCCAACGATTATGTAACGCTTCTGACATTCGGCGGCCTCGAGTGAGTCGAGCCTCACAGAGGTCAAACAAGAAGAACTTTTGAGGACACATTTCTACAAACACTCAAAAACAGACTTGAAGCTGCAGGGACACAGACGCGTTGTTAAGAGGTTCCTTTAAGGCTCCTGTGGTCCAGCTGAGGGCAGTTTTCCCTTCACTCCACTTGGCAGCGGCGTGTCCTGAGAAACCTCCCGAATTCTAACCTGACACATAACGATTCCATCAGCTTCCATAAATCCTGCCGACCACTGCCAGACAAACTGTGGCTGAAGAAGTTGCAAACCTCTGGAAAAGATTTCTGGCCGACAAAGAAATAAGATTAGTTTGCTCGATTACTCATTTCAGCCTCTCTTTATCCCGTCTGACCACTTTTCTATCGTTATCATTTCACGTATTTCAGTTTATTGTCATGTTCGTGTCGTTGTCTGATGTGCAGTTTGTCAACTATTTGAAAAACAAAATAAAATACTCCAAAAAAAGGTTCCTCTAATTTCTACGACTATGCATATCATGTCATATATGTTAGTCAGTCATAGTTTCCGTACGAGACTTACTGTTCTGTCCGCAAGTGTGCAAAGAGACGCGTAAATGAGACGGAAAATTGCGGAACGAGACAAAAACTTCTCAGATCTCGCAGATTTGATCATGGCGACGCATATTACAACAGCCGTCACTCACAGAAAGCGTCAGTATTAAAGATAAAACGCTTAAAACAATAAAAATGTCAACGGAAGGCTCCACAACTGAAGGATGAATTTCATGAACATCTTTACCTGAAGTTTATTCCGGGGAACGGCGCAGGTTAAGTCTAAAATGAAAATTGCAAATGAAAAAAGGAGTTTTCTATAGCTTCAGACGTTACATAAGGCGGGAAATTGTTAATCTAATCTGACATAATACGACAGCTTCCCCGGAGCAGAGGGAGAGGAACCTCCAGTGAATAAACGCTATAAATCTGGCGGAAATATCACTTGCGAGTTTGTTTCTGTCAAAATGGCCGACCCACGGCGAAGCTTGATTAATCGAACTGTCTGCATTGTTTTCTGTTCGATTACCAAACTCTAAGAGTGATTCGCAGAACTGCAGAGCTGCTGCAAAAGCAGATGCACTGATGCGGAAAACGGCGTCACCGTCAGGGTGGATGAAGTCTGAAAGAGACGAGGAAGAAGAGGAGGAGGAGAGGAGGAGGAAGAGCAAGACAGGAAGAAATGTGCAATCCAAGAAAGGAGGAGGGGGGGGCTGAGGAGGAGGAAGAGGAAGAGAGGTGAGTATCGTATGATGAGAAGAGACAAGCCGCAAAAAAAAAAAAAAAAAAAGTGTGTGAAAGTGTGTGTGTGTGATACTGATGCCTGTATGTAGGCCACAGAACGAAGGGAAGAAGCGTGAATGGAGATGCAGAGCGGTCTGTCGCAGCCGCTTCTGATCATGGCTGGGTGTGTGTCGGTGAAAGCATTACGCTGACATCAGAGATTAGAGGGAGAGAAGTGGAGGGAGGTATCCTGCAAGCTCGTGATCGGCTGACACAACGACAGATACATAATGAAGCCAAAAACACGAGGATATCCCCTGATCTGACCCTTGGCTCCATTAAAGCGGCCTACAAGGAACTTTTAACTGGTTATGTAACCCTCTAAATGTAAGAGGGATGCCTCTGTGACCGCACAAACAATCATCTTTTATGGCAGAGTGCTGAGGGCGGCTTTAAAAATCTCTCAGCCTGAGGAAACAGACCAGCTCTGTGGTCTGGTTAAGATGTTTCTCCCTTGACTCGTCCATCATCCAAATTTCAGAAATGTGCCGACAACAATAGGTCTTAATTTCGACATCGAGCACCACGTAGCATGTCTGTTCAATCCAAACACAGACTGAAAAGTAAAAACAGTTTAGGTCTCTGTACGGACGTAACAACGACAAGGCTCTGAGATCCAGCAGTTTCCTTTTGTTTCTGAGCTTTATGCTAAGCTAGGTGAACCCCATCCTCCTCCAGTTCACGCGTCGACCTCCATGTTTCCTCACAGCTGTAAAGTGGTTTCATTTTCATTTAGCTCGCTCGTTTCGGTGATTTTAAGGCGTAGCGTTGTGCATAATTCAGAGAGTCTGCGCTTTGAGTGATAGCTAACCGCCAGCAACCAGGGTTTCATTCAACCTGCCTCAGTCACACAGCTGTGTTTTCTCTCTCTCACCTGGAGTTAAGCAGAATCAGGCGCAGCCAAGATGGCGGCAGCAGACTCTTTTAAGTGGTTCTTCAGAAACCTACGGGTGCTTGGTGGAGACTATGTTTTCTATAGTCCATGCTCCAGCTTCATATGTACACAGACTCCACACCTTATCACCAGACATCAGTGCTGGACCTCACTTAGGCGAATGTGGCGAATGTGTGGGCGTCCACATACTTTTGGCCGTGTCATGCACTTACGGTCGCATCAATACCGGACACCGGTGCGGAGGAGGAGCCGAGCAGGAAGGAGGGGGGGCGGGGGCCGGAAAACACAGCCATCAAATAAAACTTTTAAAGCCACACTCTCGTCTACCTTGATGCTATTTCCGTCGGTCGAGCCAACACAGTGTGTTCTGGTACTTTGTGAAAATGCTGAATGAGTCACCGTGAAGCTCAGAGCTCTTTCTCACACACACACACACACACACACACACACACACAGACACACACTAGTGCAACAACCACATCATCATGTTTTCTCAGCCACACATCTTTGACCCCTGGATAGTTGCCATGTGCATTTAGGAAGAATTTCTTTGGTCCTGACATAGATCTGTTTCACCTGTAACAACAAAAAGGAAACGTTAAGTGG
>OMLP01026219.1:0-10809 GCA_900302685.1 Spondyliosoma cantharus | reverse complement strand
GGGAGAGAGGGAGGGAGAGAGGGAGGGAGAGAGGGTGAGGGAGGTTTAAGTTTGTAGCTTCTCCTCCGACCGTCCGGCTGAGCTCTAAATGGCTTCATGACTAATCTCGGCAGGATCTGTAAAAATAGTTTATCTATTTCTGCACAGGCGAGATCAACACAGGAGTGTGTGTGCAGCTTGTGTGTGTAAACTTACAGAGTCCAGCAGCAGCAGCAGCGAGGAAATAAAATAGTCTCACAGGAAAAAACACTATTATTAAACAGGCGCTCAGAGACGCTCGCCCTCCGCCGTTCACAGCTCACATTCGCCACAGTTGTTGCTTCGATTCAGGCGGGACCTCTGGAGGCCGGAGCCACCAGAGGATTTATTGATCTGGTCTCAGAAGTCAATCGCGTATTTAAAATCCTGAGCAGCCTCTGTGGAGCGAGCTGTCGGTTATTTTTAATCAAATCTCTGATTTATAAAGGGATTTTAAAGACTAATGAGGGAGGAAAAAGCAGCTTTCTAAACACACTTTTACACTTACTACATCGTGTTTATAAAAGGGGGAATGAACAGCCCTCATTTGACACTTTCTACAGAAACGCTTGAAGAGTTTGCCGACATCACATTCTGTTGTCTTGTCCACCTTAATGCGCACACACTGGTTGTTTCCCTCTCCCCGCAACATTTTTAACTCTCTTTGTCAGCAGCGAGTCTCATAAATCTGCCGTGTGCTTGCAAGTTATAAAACAACGGCGTACGAAGGCCAGCGTTAAGGTCGCATCACAATCAGTGTGTTTACAGGAAGGATGTCACACCAGAGAGCGTCTCCTAGTCTGTCTGCAGAGCATGAGTGATTAACAGTAGACAGCAGAGCGAGGGCTGATTCTCCACTAGTCACAGGACAATGTTTGGTGACCCATTTTTGCATAAAATGGGTCACCAAACATACTTGAGGCCTGTCCAAGTAAAGTATATGTGTGGGAAACACTGCATTAAACGTAAAAGGTTACCTGTATCAGGAGACAGTCTAGGTTGCAGGTGACTCAAACGCAACCGTTTCGGCAGCCCCTGCTTTAAAGCCCATCCCAGTTCACCTTCTTGGGTTCGACATGACTGGATGAACGCACCATCGAGGGAAAAACTCCATTTTGTTTCCCACGTGTAGCTTTCAAGCGTGACAATGAGGAACTTTTAGTTTTTGATGATTCTAGCAGCGCGACACCAGCGCCTGGCTGATGTAAAGATCTTTGCTAGCGCGTTTTGGATGCGAGTGCCAGAGAGACCGCAGGATGGATCGTGATGAGATAATGTGATATTTGTGATCAGACCCGAGCACAGGCATCAATAATAACTATACAAATAGAAGTCTTTCGCTGATGGTGTTGTTTGCTGTTGCATGTTATTTATAATCTTTAGCGGAAACACAAGACTGTTTCGTGACCTCTTAAAATTTCCTCGTAGTCACTTTAAAGTAAAAATGCTGCAATTGTAGTTGAAGTGTAACGAGTGAAAGCAGCTGAAGTGTCCTTAAAATGTCAAAATAAAAGTGTGAGTGCGTTGCTACCGAGTTAAACAACACAAAATTGAAGTGGAAAAGTAGGAGATGTGTTGAGAAATACTCTTTTCTATAAATAACCAACTGAACTACTTCAAATGCCTCCAGTTCTATAAACTGTCAACGTGGATTCTTCTGCCAACTTGGACTTGTACATACAAAAAAAACAGCTGAGCACTTTTAAATACCAAAAAACAGAAATAAGATCTTGACTGTGAAAACAGCTCAATAGGTTCTTTACCTCAAACCAAATAGAAGAACAGGACAAAATGTTTTTTCTACCGTCTGTGGCCAAACAACCTCAATCCTAAAACCTATTTTCACTATCAGCAGTGTCCCAGTCTGGACCACATTTCGCTTTCACTTTCACTTGATGCTAATCGCTGCTGCAGGCGATGTCAGCTCAAACAGCATGTTGTAGTCATTTTGTAACTGTGACTCATTTGGCAGCGTTTCAATGACTGCAACAAGTGTTTAAGTTTGTGAAGGCTTTTCTTTTTTTTTTTTTTTTGTCCAAGTGACTAACAGGAAAGGCACGCAGGCCGCTGAAGGCCGCGCAGCATCTTCCTTGTATTCCTTGGAATGTGAGCTATGTGAGGGGATAAACAGGAGGCTGATAGCAGGAGTCAAAACTAAAGAATTGTACAACAGCGTTGCACTGTGGGAAACAGGAAGCAGACCGAAAAACCATGTGTACAGATGCAAATCTGCTGGAGCTCGGGTTTAAAGCATGAGGACGGAGCTGTGGTCCACCTGGTGTGTGTGTTGTGGAGATTTACCACCTCCTTGGTTCTCACATAACGTTTGTACGAAATAAGTCCAAAAAATAATTTGTTAAGACGGAGACAGAAAGTTGACTTATTTTTATATTACGGACCAACAGTTTGTTAGAATCTATTTTTCAAAATATGGTCATTACTTTAGTTTGAATGCATGTGATGGAAATATCGCGCACACGGCAGACGGAGCGAGACGAAACAAAGACGTAAGAAGACGTAAACAGACAGAGAGGGAGCCTGGAATGTGGAGAAAAGGCGTGTTAGCGTCTCGTATCTGCAGAGAGTTTCTTATTCTCTCTCTTTGTTGCTGCTCGGGACGCTTTACTAACCCAACATGTGTCTATGTGACGTCCTGGGAATGAGACTCAACAATCAACTGTCTTTGTGGTGCGTTCAGGAACAGCTGGGACAAATCCTACTGATTCTACCTTTAACTTTAATAGTCTTTGAATGATATTAATATGACGTGAGCCTCAGTTAGCTTTGACCACAAATGTCTTTTTACTCTGAGACTCTGAGTACATGTCAGAGCCTTCGCTCTATTACTTTTACTCGAGTAAAGCCGTATCTGAACTTCTACTGGAGGGAAGAATGTGTTGACTTTTAACACTTCTGATTGTGAAAACATAACTGCAGCAACGGGGAGACGTCTGGTAGTTATTAAGAGATGTGCGACATGTTTACCACAACAATGCATTTCTCATGTCGCTCAGTTCTTACTCATCTGGATTACCGTCAAGTGCGTCTAAGAAAGACCTGAAAAATTTACAGTTGCAGAAGCTGCATCGACGTTTATACCTGGATATAGTCATAATGGCCGTGACTAGTAGGTGGGGACTTGTTTAAAAAACGGAAATGGGTCCATACAGCTCAGGTGTAAGCAAAGTCTACGGAAGCCCAGAGGTCCCAAATTGATCTAAAAGAGGCCAATACTGACACCTTCATCGCGCTACAGTAAAGAATTCAGCTTTCCAAATCAATTTGGGATCTCGGGGCTTCCAGAGACTTCAGATGAGCTACATAGTTTTTTTTTTCAGTTGTTTAGAAGAGCGCTGCGACCCCGTTTTGCTGTGAAGCTCCACAAATGTTTTGTGGACTTTTTTGAAACTCCCCCTGGTTTTTCCATCAGTACGGGTGTGGGTTGTCCTTTAAGGCTCGTCCTACGCACGTGTTCTCCCTTATCTTGATTTGACACCTTACACACCCAGATAAGAATAACAGTCCTGCCATAAATCCTCCTGTCATGAAGGTGATAATGCTCAGTTTGCGCTGACTCATCGAGATGGTCATTAAAGAGGCTGTTTGTGTTTGCTAACGTCCCAAAATTCCCCTGAAGTCTCCTCTGACGTTATTACCACACGCTGACATAAGGTCAGATCTCACTTTCACTTTCAGGGTTAACACGAAATGTACACCAACATTTATACCTTTACATTCAGCTAATGTATTTTCATCTTTGTCATTTAGCGTCTATGTACTAAACTTAAAATTCTCATAGTATTTTCTTCAATATTCTTATTATTTTAAGGCTTCAGTGCTTTCTCGTGTCTTTCCATGCCGATCGAGGGCAGCTTTCATATGTGGTCTATTTTCCAGACGTGTGACCTCTTCCTCAACAGTCATTCTGAATTCATGCACCATTTACCGCTCGTGGCGTCGCCTGATATCTGGAATTGTGAATGAAACCTGCGTCTGTTCTGATCTCGCGTCTTCACGGAAACAGCCTCTGTTACAGTTTTTTTTTTTCTGCAAAATTAACATTTAATGGAGACAGTTTGAAACATTATTTTATGGGGTTTTTTTTCTTCATTTTGATGTGTTTACTTCTACAGAGAACCTGCCAGGTGTGACGTCTCATTTTAAAAATCTCAGATCTCGTCCATAAATCTCGACTGAGCGTTAATGTTTGCAGCGTGAATGCGACGATTAAGGCTTCAGAGACTTTTTTCCAGGAATAAAGACACTGAATACTTTGTTGTCACGTCGTTTGCATAAAAATGATCGAATTCATTGTTAAAATATCTGCAGTTAATTAAAAAAAAACACCTGCTGTATTCGCGTCTTGAACGAGGACAAAGCCCTCGGTGGTATTCCTACAAATGTTGTGTGTCCGTGTTTGTATATGCATGCAGCGACTCATGCATGCTGTTCTCTGGTGACTACACTTAACAGCGGCGCACAATTAATAATTCACCATGACACAACGCCACCGCCGTGCGCTCGCTTTACACACTGATTGTTTGTGTGTTTTTCTTTTTTGTGTGTCTCTCTTTGCAGCCATCAAGGAGAAATACAGCGACTGGACAGAGTTCCTGGTTCAGGACCTGACCGGCTCCAGGACGGCACCGGCCAGCCTGCTGGAGGGGGTGAGTGTCGGCACAGTGAGGGTATCTCAGGAGGGGAAAGGGGGCATCAGTTATGTCAGAACTAGGATTTAGGGATTAGGCTTTTTCTTGCTGACTGAAAAGGAAAAGAGTGAACTCGATGATTTTAGGCCCTGATGGCAGCAACCCTGTGAGAAAATAGAGGAAGGATTTACCCAAAGGATATATTTAATGTTCCTGACCTGACCGCAACATTTTGTGCCCTTTTTTGAAAATAGGGAAGTAGAAAGACTGCAGGAAATGAGGAAAGAGAGAGATGGGAAAGGACATGTAACAGAGGACGCAGGCAGGAGGTGAATCAGGGGATATTGCAGTTGGTGGTGGCCTCAGCATCCAGAGTGTTGCCTTCTTTCTCTCTATTTTTATTTATTCCTTACGGAGGAGGCATAACGTATGAAAATCAACTCAACTGAAATATTCTGTTGCCATTGCACAACACATATACAGTGTATCTATTCACCAGGGTAATCATCTATACATTATAAATGTACATAAATTCACAGAGTGACGTGAAACCCGAAAATAAACGTGTGAATAATTCATACAAAGAATGTAAACCAAGGAGAACATGGCGGTGTTACGCCCTCGGCAAACATTTTCAGTTGATCAAAATTCATCAGGAATGTTTTGTTTTTTTTCCAAACATATGACTTCATTCTGACCCACGTTTACCTCCGTCCTGCCATCTGTCTGTTTGACCCCCTCCCACTCTCTTCAGTGACCGCTGAGTTCCCAGTTTTTTAAGTTTAGATGACTCATACGACACGCCATGTTGTGTAACAGTAAACTTGCAGCTTGTACCACTTTTACACCAAAATAAGTGGATACATGCAGGTTTTTTAATCATGGGTTAACATGCTAAAAATAGCCGGTTGACTCCTTTTCCATTACCGGAGGAAAATGGAAAATAGAAAGCAGCATATCAGATCGTCCTTCATCAGAAGACATTAAAAGGGTTTAAAAGGGGTCTTTATCGAATAACATTTTGAATTTGTTTTGTTCTAATGTTTCATTTGGAATGACTGAGGAGTGAGATATCTCGCTCCTTTCTCATCTCTGAAAGTTGCACATGTTCAGTACCGATCAGGCAGGTGACAATAACGGAAGCCGCTGACGATGGTTACTTTTTAAATATCTCTTTTTCAAACTCGACGCCAGCTGACCGATGTTCAAGTGCTGCTTTAATGGCGACGTTGGAAAAGTCCTTAATTTTAAGACATCACGCCAGAAAAGGGGCAAAAATTAGCATGTCCATCCTGGTGTCATGTTTCACAGGATTCATTCACTTTACCATTAACACAGTATCCAGATGTTAGCAGGTGTTTGTGATTATTTGTCCAGTGTCAAAGGGTTTTATATATCTCATATAAAACAGACGGATATTATCAATCTTGTTATCTAACTTGCTGCAAGAAAGCTCATGAGTCAGAATAATAACACAAAATAACAACTTTTTTTTTAGACTTGAGCAGGTAAATTCAGTTATTTCTTTCTATTAAAGGGCTTCTTGAGATTTCTGCCCCAGTTATCCAGTTATGAGCCGGCAGATTAACTTTACAGCCTGGATACCTGTGTGGTAAAATAATATAATCAGGTTGAACTTCAACAGCTTTTTTGTTCAGGCTGCCAACATCAACTTCCTCTTTCGCTACCTCTCGTCTTTTACGACTGCTCTTACTAAAGTTCAATAAACAGTTCTGTAGCTCACAAGCTCCGCCCACTCAGGTTTGACTCCACCAATAAACCAATGAGGTGATTTATGTCTTCAGCTCTGTGTTTAACAGATGTTTGAATTGAACTAAATCTCTAAATCTCTCCCTCAGCCTCTCAGAGGTAAGAACACGGTGGATCTGATCGTCGAGGGTTCAGTCTTGGAGCTTCAGGATGTCTCGGACCCGTTCCTCTACTGGCCCGTCAGAGTCATCCAGAACGTTGGAGGGAGGCTACGTCTACGCCACGCCGGCCTCTCCGCCAACCACCAGGCTCAGGACGCCTGGCTGTTCTACCTGGACGTCAGGCTCCGCCCACTCGGCTGGGCTCTGGAGAACCGTCTCGCCTTAGAACCGCCCACAGGTGATAAACTAATCTGCTCACATTATTTTTTAATTTAAATAAAAGGGTGTCAGTTAATCAGTGAGACACAGCGGATCTTCAAAACTTTCCATCGTCTCTCCTCAGCGATCCGGTCTCTGAAGAGCGCCGCCGACTGGCAGCAGGCTCTGGAGGACGCTCGCCTCGACGGACAGAAGAGCCCGCTGCCGCTGGAGGTGTTCAAGGTGAGTCACCGTAGTTTACACACATTTCTGCTCTTCACTGTGTGTGTGTGTGTGTGTGTGTTGGCACAGGGCCAGACTGCAGGACTGCCTGGGTGAAATGTGCTCTTTTGTCTGCAGCTGAGTTATATACGAAACTGAGATAATAAACGTTGAGGCAATATTTTACAGGTCTGTATTTTCCTAATACATTTTCACCACTTTCCTGAGAAGAATTTCGTAATTTGGCACAAATTATGGGGAAAATTGCAACATCCTTAAAAGAAAAGCTCAGTTTGTACCCAAGCAAATCATCGTTTATTGGAAAATTTAGTCTCCCTATGCTGTATGTTGAATTGTGCATGTGCTTGAAGATTAATTTCAGATTTATACATGTTAAGATAACCTGCTGTGCCCTAAGAGACTCAAGGTTACACATGCAATTAACTAGATGTACCGGTTAAAGGCTCTCTCTTTTATCTCCATAATTACCACCAAATTTAAAAGTTTAATCTGGAAAATTTCCAAAACAATGGATAAATGATGATGAAATTACTGATTTGGGTTGTAGAGTACACCGTCTTTGTTATGCAGCTACATGGTCGGGCTGCACAATAAAATCCCTCTAATTCTGACATTTGCATTAGCAAATAAGCATGGAATTAAACAAATGCTCCTGAACTAGAGCAACGAAACAAATCCTGTGCGTGAGAGAGGCAGAGCAGTAAGCAGTAAACATGGTCCACTGAACGAAGAGACTGGAATAAATAAATAGAACAGATTCACTATTAAAGACCACCAAGATTTGAAACCACAATCAACAAACCTGAGAAAGCGTCTCTCACTGGCTCAAGACGAAGCTGTTCACGTTTTGTATCGACATCCAACCTGAGTGATCCGATTACAGATGGACAGCTTTATGTCAGCCAGTTCATGCTTGGCATTAAATGCGACTCGAGTGACATCTTGTGATCGGATCCCCGCTCAGTATGCAAACAAAAACGTAACATGACACAAACGGATGTGATGTATTTTACACAAAGAAAATCTATATCTTCATGTGTAATGTTTGCCGAATTAACAAGTAGGTTCAAATAGTAAAGAATGTTTTGTAGACAAGTTTATAAAGCTTCTTTTAACTACAAAAATCACTAAATTTAGTGATTTTTAAAGGGAGTCTGGTGACTTTCCTCACGGCATCAAAGAAGTAGTCTTTACCGGTTAATGTTTACTTTATTTGTAACATTTGACATCAATGAAATGTTTTCTCCTTTCATTAATTTAGCTTAAATGGTGAGATCAGTTTAAACATTGTGTTCAACAGCTGCTAAATGCTTTCATGTAGATACAGAAACAGGCAGCGGTGCCACAACAAACTGACGCTTTTTCAAAGAAATAAACAACCTAATGTTTTCCATTTTATGCAGAATTTACAAGAAGGCAACAACGATTTAGAATTTGTTGTGGCGAAGATTCGTGATGTTGGTCGAGTTTCTCCTCACTCCAAAACTCTTAAAATCCCAGGTTTTGTTAAGGGAGTCTGGGGATGTTGCAGTTACTACTTTCCTTCGTGCAGCACTCAGCGTTGCTACTCCGACAGTCCGGTACACAACATCTTTCATGAAACAAAATAAAAATCTCTCTGTTGTGCTGGAAGTGATGTGTTTATGTTTCCAGTTATTTTAGGACGTGTAGATCAAACAAATTACAGAAACTCAACACCAACTGTCATCAAATCCAAGAGAAAAGATCCAAGACAAACACGTCAAAGCCACATTTGCTGCTTCATTAGTGGAAAAGAAAAAAAAATCATTAATTATCAATAATCAATATTCATTATGGCCTAACGATCCACCACCAGATGATACTTCATTCACCCTTTTCATTAACTACTACCATGGGAATACCACTTTGCCTCATTCATTACGTGCCCACCCAGCAGGGTTTGCCTGACCTACATTGTTCTTGCATGTGTGTGCGCATTAACAAAAGTGGAGCACATTTGTCTAAAAGACTTGACTTTACTGTGTCAGGACCACGTAGACCTGCCGAAGCACTCCTTCAAGATGGGGATGAAGCTGGAGATGGTCTCTCCTCGGGAGCAGCTCCAGATCTGCCCCGTTTCTGTCACCAAGGTGAGTCACGCCGGAGCGCCGCCAAAACACAACGCCTTGTCTCAAATATGGATGTATATACCAAGCTGACTCGTCCCTCGAGCATTCCTCAGCTGCCTTTCTGAACGCAGCGTTGGCTTTTTAACATGTTTCTGCCAAGAATGTAGCCTCGTGCCTCTGGGTTTATCTCATATGTGTCCGAGGAATGCCGACTTGTGTTTATTCATGTGGAGACTTTCTCTGCTGCTGTAAATTAATCAAAACGTCTTCCTTCTTCAGGTCTACAATGAGATCTACTTCCAGGTGACGCTGGATGATCTCTCCGCTGACGTTAAGCCTCGGTTCGCGCTGTGTCACGGCAACTCTCCCGGCATCCTGCCCGTGCAGTGGTGTCTAAAGAACGGCGTGGGTCTGGAGCGGCCCCGGGGCTACGAGGGCCAGGACTTCGACTGGGCCGACTACCTGAAGCACAGCGGGACGGAAGCGGCTCCTGACGCCTGCTTCCCCGATGTAAGACTGGAGAGAGTCCTGATTATATATTTGACCCCGTGTACGGTAGAGGACACACTTCGTCCTAATAATAAGAGTTGTTTAAATTAGATGTACGATGACTACGTGAGGTCCTTTAAAAACAAAACTGCTTTTACTAACCAAGCGTCAAACAGCTGTGGAAGTTTTCGCCCTCGGGCTTCAGGGTGCAGAATGAGACAAAGAAGACTCTGCGCTCTGAAACCTTCTTGGATTTGCATCTCAGAGATTGAGATATATGCTTCATCTTCATTCCTGACACCGTGTTGTGGTTTTGAGAAGAGAAAAGGCCCTCGGGATGAGGAGTAACTGGTTGATTAAACAAATGCAGTTCCAGCGAACTTTCCCACCTCAGAGCACACCTGTTTCAACAGCGTTGGGAGGCAGGTTTGACGAGCAAAGGCCGCTCTCACAGTGTGGGTGCTACATTTACTCGAGTACTTAAGGTACAATTTTGCGGTTACTTGTATTTTGAGTATTTCCATTTTCACTTCCACGCTCTGGAGGCAAATATTGTACTTTCTACTCCACCGCATTTATTTGATGACTTTAGTTGCCAGATGCATCGAGCAAGGAAATCTATAACCACGAGAGCGACGTCTCTTTCCAGAAATCATGAAACCGTTACTCCTCCACAGAACTTGTTGTGCGCAGTTTCATGTAGGAACTATTTTCTTCTGCCTAATCACACCCATCAACGAATCACCGCGCAAAAGGAAAACATCCTTGCACGGAAAATGTTGAAGCGTTCAGGAACAATGATGGACAACGGTACAGGCTGGCACAGATTGCGGGCGTGATTTTCATCGACCCTTCTGACACATTAACACGTGATGACCCTGTAAAATCACTGATGGTTCACCTGTGTAGGAGCCAAAATCAGGGTTAATCTTGTAATCTGAGTCCAGTTTCAGGTTATCTGAGGTAACATCGCTGCCCTAAATGTAAAATAAACTCTACTTCTTTCTCTCTCTCTCTCCTCTCCTCTTCTTGTGTGTGTGTGTGTGTGTGTGTGTGTGTGTGTGTGTGTGTGTGTGTGTGTGTGTGTGTTCAGACATGGCAGAACAGAGGCTTTGCCAAGGACATGTGGCTGGAGGCAGTGAACCCTCACCGGCCAGCGGAGGTGTGTGTGGCTCAGATCACACAGGTCAGAGGACGCCTGCTGTGGCTCAGACTGGAAGGTACACGCTTTTGTGTGCGTCCGTGTGTGTG
>OMLP01026217.1:10850-33170 GCA_900302685.1 Spondyliosoma cantharus | reverse complement strand
CGTTCTCATATACATGAAGCTTTGTCTTGTGTAACGAAATTGAAAAGGGAGAGTAGTTTAGAGTAGAGGTGTGGAGTGTAATAGCTGGGGAGTCACAACCGAGGCTGGTTATAAATCTCTCAATACCTCCAGGGGTTTTCAACATTAGGCAGTCACAAAGCCATTTAGAGGACTTTGGAAGACCTTCTTGGTCTTATCAGGCCATTATGTTGAGCCTCAGTTACAGTCTCTAGTGGGATTTTTAGTAAAAAGTCCTCCTTTAAAACAACTTTCCTGTCTGGCATGAAAACTCAACCAGACACATCGTTATGAGGCATCTGTCGTTAGCTTGACGTCACTGCTTGGCTGCTTTCACTCACCCTTATCTTTCGCTTACCCATCTCCCGTGGGTCACTTCTGTTTACCCTCGTCCCCGTTACCTTATCTCCATATCGGACCATCAGTCACTATCTTTTGCACAAGTCCTTCAGTTAAAGCGTGTTTTATTGCTATTTACATGAATTAGAAAGCATTATTCAAGCGGCCAAGTACTAATAAGTGTTACTTTTTACAGCTTCTCTCTGTCACTCACACATAGTGACGTGATACACTCTGTTCTGCCACAGCACGTGTTTTCATGCCAATATTTTACGGCAAAAATCCCTACAGTGACTAACGATGGAAACACATTGCTCCGGTAAATACCGCAGCTTCCCAGATACTTTCACAATGTGTGCATGAGGCATCCGGTATGAGTGGGTCAGTAAGTCAAATTCTTTTTGGCTTAAAACATTAGAATTATTACAGACCTTTAGAAATTGCAATAAAAGTGTGATTTCTAGTTAGTCAGAAATACCTTGATTCTCTTCAGTCATGCCGATGAACACGAGCCGAATTTACATTTTGTTTTTGAAAACATTTTTAGCATGAACTCCCATTTTCTCTGAATATAAATATAGCTGGAAACATAGGTCGCCTGTGAATCTCCTGAACATGTTCTCCGACTGCTTTTGGAAAGAGCCAATCACGTGTGCCTGTCACAGAAAGCAGCTCTGTCAGCTCTGAGACATTCATCAAGACATGCTCACCACAACCATGAAATAATTCCTATAGACTTTCTGAGTCAAATGAAAGTCAGCCGCTTGTAAACATGTTGCCCCATAAATGTTCCCATCTCCTTAATGGCAGAGCACTTACAAACCCATCTTGTCCTGACCTAAAACCATCGCACTTATGAGCCAATTTAGATGTTTGGCATGAAGTGTGAAAGTGAATCGTTTGCCTATGTGTCATTAAAGTCTGCTCAGCAGTTCCCGAGAAATCAGGCATGAAGTAACAATGTGGGGTAATTTACAAAATGGCTCAATGAGGTGGCAAGTTGCTCGTAATGCTCGATCATCAGGTTTGGTTGGAAATCTGGTCTGTGGTCTCTGAAGTTTCGTGTATAATGGAAAGAAAGAGGCAGGAATGTGGTCTTGTCGCACACAAACAGCTTTAATAAGCCTGATGATAGTGAATTCACTTATAACTTTTGCTTTGCAACGCAAAAGCTGTGCTTTTAAGGGTGTGATTGGCTTTTAAAGCCATTATTGTTGGTTAATTGGGACATGGTTAGATTAGCTTAGCATCATAACTTTTCTGTTTGTGTACAGATGTAGCATGGTATTTTGTGGTGTTGCCAGACAGATTCTATGTTTGGACAGAGGCTGCCTTGGTGTTTCAAGCTGCTTCCAGCCTCTATGCTAAGCTAAGCTAATAACCGCCTGACTCCAGGTCCGTGCTTAACATACAGACTTTAGAGTGGTATCAAAATATCGAGCTGTACTAGGGGGGGAAGAGATGGTAAAGTAGGAAAATGATGCGTTGCGTTGCATTTCTGAGTGGTGTCAGCCGTCTCCTTCGGCTCATGTGGAATGTCCAAAATGAAAACTCAGTGAGAACAAAAGGCAGCAGGGTGCCAGTGGATGTGGTTGGTATTTACAATAGCATCTGTTCAGATGTCCAGTACTTGTACCAAAATACTCAAGTGATCTTGCAATGATGACAGCGGGGAAACAAGAGCAAGACAAAGGGTTAAAGGGTGTTTTTAAAGAGGGGGTCAGGATGGGAAAGTGGCAGCAGAAATGATGGGAAGATGAGGCGAGTGAGGGAGAGGTGAGGCATAACAGAGGGGAAGGAGGAGTGCAGGTCAGCCGGTATGCCGGTGGAAGCGTTGCCGACCTCCTGTGCGGCCAGTCAAAGCTTCCTCTGTTAGGCCGGAGCTCTGATGTTTCCCCTGAGGCCTCGGTCCTGGAAGTGGGCTGGCAGAGCAAATAAACAGAGAGGAGCTGCTCACGCTCGCCACACTAACACCTTCACATATGTATACTCACACGGGTTTCAAAAGAATACACACACGCAATTATACGGCAACACTTAAAGAGCTGTACATGCGGCTGGGAGCAACACCTTCACACCTGGAGGAGGAAGCTGACGTAGGGGCGGGTTAGGTTTAACCTGTGAAGTTGAAAATTCCAAGATCATGAAAGCAGTTTTGGAGGTGAGGATGTCGGACGTAAAGGTTTTTAATCTTCAAACAAATTGCCGCAGGATGGGATTCTGATCGTTTATTGGCTGTATTGTGAGACAAATGGGCGTAAAAGTAGAAATTAGTTGCGCCTTCTTATAAAGTGGTATAAATGTGCTTCCACTGGGGATTTAAAAAAACACACAATGAGCTTATGGACAGAACTCCTCATAAAATAATCTATTTAAATCCCATCAGGCAGAGCAGAACAGCAGAAAATTAGCAACATATTGAGGAAACAAAAACTCAAACCATAAAAATACTCAACATCAAAAATGAACAATACTGACTTCCAAAACAATATGTAATAAAAAAAAAAAAATGGCAGCCCTCCAACAACATGTTTTATTGTTGATCTCATCATGCTATCATCACGTGTTTCAGAAAAATCCATCGTCACACCGTCGAACACAACACCGCCGGCCAAGTTTTTGAACTGCTCTCGTCTGCTGAGCAAATAAATCAATTACAGCGCGGTTGATGAATACAGCATGCTGTAATTGTAACATGTATAAGCCACATCAGTAAGAGGCATCCATCAAATTGACAGGACGCACACACACACGTATACACACACATGGCTGGTCTCCTGTCCTGGCGTGTCAAGAGGCCATTGACCTCCACTGAGCTCCACTTCCTGTGTTCCTCCCACCAGAGTCCCAAGAGGGAAACTCTGAGCTGACAACAGCCTTCATCCCTGTCTTTTAACCTTCCTCCTCCTCCTGTCAATGTCCTCCTCCCTCATTTCTTCCTTACGGCATTCCCTCCCCCGTCACCTTAGCCTCCCCCTCAGATCAGCTCACATCTTTCCACTCATCAGAAGAGAGGGAAGTCTCTTACGATCTTCCTCACATGTAGAAGCTTTACGTACAACACTGTAATGTGAGTGGGACTTGTAATGCATAGTGACAGCATCGTTCATACTGTGTCCTGCTCTCAGGACCCTGAGACTGTCTGGGCTGGGGACTTAAGGAGGTATTGGGCTTTTCTTGGGGTGCTGTAATGAATATCCTGTCTTTGTAGCACATTCCTGTCTGAAAATGCACAAATAAATCACAGTAAAGCTGGATGGGAACCCATAACAGCAAGCCTTCACCCCCTGGAAGGAGACCCCTCGCTATCTTCAGCGTAAAGTGATCCAGGCCCAGGCCTGCCTCTGGATCCTGTCTCGATGTTTCTTCCAGTGCCGCCGTGCTGATTTTGGCAGCAGCTACCACAGCGGAATGAGGTCCTACAAGCTGGGCAGGTAGCTGCTAGGTCAGCCACCACAAATGCAATAGACTGGGGGGAGATTGTTGGTACCCAAAAGACTTAAGAGGAGGATGGACAGCGGCGAAGTTAAAAGAGAATCCGATATGTTTAAACCTGGGGCCTATATTTGTTTGGGTGTTTAAATAGCCCTAGAGTTTTAGATAGAGAAGGCAGTACATTTGCTCCAATGTAAGGCCGGCAAATTGCCGACCTTCTCTATCTGAAAACGAAGTGTAATATTCCTCCTTTTCCAAAGGCCTCCACTTGGCCTCCTCTGGGGTAGGCGTAAACATGTGACGTGACGTGAAGCACGCAGTTGGGCAGTGAACAGTGACAACGAGTTTGTCTTCAAAATAAGAGCTTTACATTGCACCCCATTGGAGTTTAGAACTGGGTTCTTAGCGGGGGGCTTTTAAATTGAAAGCAGTGACCGTTCGTAACTTTCCGGCCGCTACACAGCTAGCTGACAGCTAGTGGACTCAACCAAACAGCTCCGCTAGCTGTCGGCTGCAGAGATCCAGGAGACTCTAGCATCTCCTGGATCTCAGCGGCTTTCCAGTTGCTCATGTTGACGTCCGCGGATGAAGCGATGGACTGACTGCTGTGATCAGCTGTTTCCTGGTTGTAAAACTCCCCGGCGGTGGCCCGCACAGCAGTGCAGGTCATCGACACCTCCGCCCATCTCACGCAGAGGCCGGCACATTTACGTCTTGTTTTTAGATAGCAATGGAGGCGGAAATAAGTGCACTCTCCGAGGCGGCATATTGGTGGACCAAAACAGGCCGCCAATATGCCGCCTTCTGTCTAAAACCGCGGACCGGGCCGGCAAAAGGGCGGCCAATTGGTAGCTTATTGCCCAGTGTAAAAACGACCACTGATTCATACTTACCAAGAGTTCTAGAATCAGTCCAGTAGATCACCTTAGTTGGCAGCCAAGACACGGCTGCTATGAAGTCCTTTGGGGCAACTACGACCATCAGAGTTACGTCCAGTAAAAGTTCTCATTTTTCCCACTGACAGGCTGAGGTTGTTATTCAGTGAGTCTGACAACGTTATCGAAGCAATTCCTGTGACGTAAGACCTTTTTGTCACGTTTCCACACAAGTTTATCTGCAGCGACTCACCTCTCGCAAACAAAACAGTGTTTACCCTCAGACACTTAAAAAACAAGCACTTTACAGAACAAAACTCTGATGGTTGAAGTTGAAGGATTACATTAGGAATAAAGGAAGTGATCTACTGGACCAATTGCAAAACGTTTGGTTAGTATGAATCCTTTACACACCTAAACATGTTAATATAGGGCCCTGGTTTATAAGACTGGAATTACCATTTAAGGATGCTTTGAATGGATTTAGGTCAGCATGACATGCAGAGTCAATATGGAGACACCATCAGCCAACCTGAAGACACATGACTTGGCCATGTCAGGGGCCTGTCAGCGATGATACTAGCTTTTTATATCCTGCTCACTTTTTCCCTCCAAAAATCAGCAAAAACCATTTGCTTCTTGCTCGATCTTATCTCTCCGCTGCGTCTGTATCAGAGCCAATCAAGACGTTTTTGATGGATGTGTATGAGTTAGGTAATATCCATTCCATTTCCAGTTCTTTGTTTATTGTAATTTATTGCGCTTTGGGTACACGAGCTGTCAAAAACAGCAGCCAGCAGTCAGAGTTAATGATATCCACACTGACAGCGTGTGTCGGTGAAAGCCAAGAGAGGCTGTCCAGATCCTTCCCAAACCGTTCTGTCATTCTCGTGTTGTCTTGATGCAAAGCTGCTGTGAAACATATGCAAATTGCTACAACATTCAACATGTATGTGGAAAGTGGAAGAGTCAATACTGCAGGTTAACCTGTACCAGGCAGTACATGCAACCTGCTACAGACCACTGAGCCAGTGCCAACAGCACATGTTCAGTAACATTATCCTGTTTCACTGAGTGCAACTTAGAACATGGCTTTCAATTCAAAATAATTTTGAAGAAATAAGCAATTCACCATCCATTTCAAATTCCGTCAAATCTACAGGAAATGTAGACACAACTTTATTAATCCCTTTGGGAGGTTCCCTCTGGGAAATTGAAGTTCCATACCACACAGTGTTGTGGTTGTTAAGTTTAATGGATTCGATGTTCTTGTTTAAGTCACAATGTCTAGCTGTTGCATAATATACACCAGTGAGGAAAAATCTCTGACCTTAACCAACGCTTAATGGTGTCCTGTGGAGTTTTCATGGAAACAAAATAAGTCATTTTGCGTTGTCAAAAGATGCGTTTGTATCCTCGAGCTTCATAAAACATTTGCAAAGCAGATTTCTCATAAAAGTTTGAATCTAACATGTTTACATCCATGTTTATTAGCTAACAGTCTTCCTCTGCCCACACATTCAGTGCAGCTGCGGCCCGTATGGATTCATGTTTCATTGCTTTGGCACAAAATGTGAAGGTAATCCTTGAAATCTCACTTGAACTCACCCGCCACCAAAACAATTAATTTTGCACGTGCAAAAACATCTGATACGAAAGTGTTTTGTTTCTCATGTGAGGAAATGAGCAGATGTATGTACATAAGGACAGACGTGAGGACGCAAAACGTGACGTTATGAACTTAATACTGTTTCTCTTCGTTGATCTGTTTTCTGATGGTAAAGACGTATAACCCTGAGGAAACTCAAACGCCGCGCTTTGGTTTCTGTGGTTGCCATGGCCACAGCAGGCTGTGTTGAAGTTTAACCATCATTAACTCTGAATGCAGCGGTGAAGAGATGTGCACGCTCACGAGAGAGGCAGCAGGCCTCGCCCTCCTCACGGCTGCTGCTGCCAACTTTAGCAACACGCTTTGTTTACACTGAAAGTAAAGGAAGCGCCAGAATTGACCCTGTGATGGCTGAAGGTGACGTGTTTTGGTTGGTTCCTGAGCTGATAATTAATATTATATTAACATTTCTGTGAGGAGTTTTGCGAAAGAGAACTCAGTGTTGAGAAATGCCTGTAAGCAATTGTAAGAAGAAAATAAAACAAAGACTGTAAACAGATCTCAGTCAGTTTGGCACTGAAGTTCAAAAGCGTCTGTTAAAGGCTCCGATAAAACCTCCTGTTCTCAGCAAGTCCAGAGAGGACAGAGAACTATTCCTGTGAATGAAATAAAGATGGAAAACGCAGACACCTCATCGGGTTTCATGATCAGAGGGCAGCACGAGGCCAACAACATGTCAGTCTGAAGACGAAAGAGAGGGAGACATAGATTATGTCAACGACCAGTGAACCAGTGGAGAGCACTGTGGAGCAAGGGGCCGATAGAAACGGCTGAATATAAATCGACATGCTTCAAATCAGACGCTGGATGTCGGGCGAGTGGAGCAAAGTGCACAGAAAGGACACGACAAAGGACAGAGGAGGAGAGGAGGCTTGCTAGCGTCATGGATCACTTTCACTAATGTTCCCTGACTGACATTAAAAAGGCTGTACCCAACTACTGGATGGTATCCCAGCCCTCACACACACACACACACACACACACACACACACACACACACACACACACACACACTTACTGAATACTTTTATTGAAGTGTACTGCCAACATTCTGTGCCCATATTCAATTTTTGTTGATTTGTGTGCCAACATATTGTTACAAAAACTTAATAAATAAATAAAAGACAAACCTCTACACACACAGGTCCGATTCCACAGAGGGTAATGGTCCATGTTTTAGAGGCTGTGTCATGTTGACCGGGCCTGTTGCCAGCCTGACCAACATACTTCCACTTTCCAAAACAAAAACACACGGGTCACCTCCCACTCCGCCCTCGTTTGCTTGTCCAGATGCCCCAGGCCTCCCTCCCCTGTCCATCACGAACACCCAGGGGAGAGCTGCTGCATTTCAGACTGACAGACGGACCGTCGCTGTATGTGGACTTGCAGTGTGTTGCAGTGAGATCAGTTGAGCTTGGCTGCTCTGTGGAGCTTTGATATAAGTCTTTTTTTTGCTATTTGGCTCTGTCCTCGCTCTGTTCAGTTATTTAGATTCTTTAAGTTGGGCCAGTATGAGGCTCAACGGATGGCAATGCTCAAAAACTACTGATTGATTCTGATGTACAGACAGTCATGGTTCCCAGATGAATCTCATTTACTTTTTCTACGACGCAGTTGGACTTTTGTTGACAAATGTTGGGAAATGTTGAACATGGTAGCCATTATACCTGCTAAACATCACAGGGTCAACATTGTCACTGTGAGCATGTCAGGTCTGACATTAGCATTTAACTAAAGCACTGCTATGCTCATGTACAGCCTCACAGAGCTGCTAGCGTGGCTGGAGACTCTTCATCTCGTCTCTGGCGTCTATGTCTTTATCTGTCCAGTGTACTCTGTACGTTTCTTGTGTTGGCTTGATTTGTCTTGACTTCGCGATGCTTTATCACTCACATTAGGGCTTCACTGAGCATGTAAGGATGTGTGTGAGCGGGAAGATTATAGCTTTGAAAGTGTGTGCAGAAACCATGCTGGGTCCACAGTTGAGATGAAATCCACGTCTATAATGCCGCAAATCCAGAAGGAAGTAAAGGAGATGAGAGGGAGCTTAAGACGCCGAGATAACGGGACCTTATCTTTAAGCTCTGCAATGAATGTGTCACAGAGCAAAGTTCACATACACTCACACACATCAGATAGGCCTCCGCAAGGCGCCGTGCAGGCATGCTGATGTAAAGCCTCACAGAGCTGCTAGCGTGGCTAAACTTAGTGTTAACTTTCTGTAATGGTTGGACTAACTATACAAGTGGTTTCTAATTTACCTTCACAAACAGATCAGTATAGAAATTAGTAAAACTTAATGAACCTGTGTTGTTGGGTTAGGGTTAGTCGCCAGGATATAATGTTGGCAGTGAACGTTTCTGCAAATTTCTGCAAAGTCAACCTGAACGTCATATAGAAAAGTTCGGTTTGAACTTATCTGTGGTTTTGCAGAAATGTACTTAGCGAACATGCATCCTGGAGATCGCGTTGGTTGTTGAATCGTCAAAAACACTGTGCAGGTGAAGTGAACATTTTGAACATGAGATGTGTACCAGGAGACAAAGACATGTACCCAAGTGTTGCTAAACTGTAAGAAAAGAGTGAATTTTATGGTCTAAATATATCCTGATCCCATTTCTGAGAAACATTGGATTTAGCAACATTTATCTGTTACTGTTACTGCAAATAGTCATCTGCAATAAATCAGATTCTGTTGCGTAAAACACTTAATCCATCCACAGCGTAATGAGATCAGAATCATTTTCATGCAGGGTAACACGAGGCCAAGGCTGCTGCACAAATACTCATAATGAAAGATTGAAGAATGAAGTTTAATGTGGATCTGTCTTGTCTGATAATTGATAAGGTCAGTGTTGGTAATGATAACATCCGTCGTCCCTCCTTAGTTTACTGAACAATTATTTCTAAAGTCTGTACTACGTAAAAGTAAGAGTTTTGTTATGTTCATATAAGTATCACTGAAGCTTAGGTTGGTTAGTTTAGATGGTCAGTACATATGTACAGTTGTTGCGTGGTTCTTATTTGTTATAAAAGCTGGGAGTGTCTTAGTCTCCCAACTCATCAAACACTGACGCTTTGGGATTGTACGTCGGTCCGGGCTCCATCCCAAAGTGTCAGTATTTGTCGAGTTGGAAAGGAAACTCAAAACTCAACATTTCCTACAAACTGGACGTTTGATATAAATTTTGACTGTCACATCAGAACCAGATCGACTTGACTCTTTACGTCAAATAACCCTTTTGGTGCCATTCACCAAAAATATAATTCCCCCCTGGACAGACTTGCACCTGCAACCTATTAACTTGACTCAGATCGCCGGCTGATTGATTGATGGATCGACTGGCAGACTGACTGAGTGACAATCTTCATCAGCATTCGCTCTCCTTTCTCCACCTCAGTTCCTTTGCCCGGCCGTATTCATCCCTCTCAACACTCCCAGCTACAGGCTGCAGATTAAAGCTGCTCTCATCTGGATCCCATCAGTTTAGTCCGGCCTCGCCATTTTATAGGTTATTTTTCATTCACGAAAAGGAGGGGAGGGGGTCTCAGAGTGATTTAGGGTTACACTGCATGGAGGCTGGAGGAGAATAAAAGCAACTTCTTGTCTTGAGGGGGAAGTGAATGAGGCAGCATGCTGTATCTCCTCCGGTAATAGCATGCAGTTTTTAGGACATGAGTGTGCGTGTGATATTGCTGCTCCGGTTTCTGAACCATTTCCTCTCTGTTCTTTTTTCCAACTGTAATGTCTGTAACATGTGGTGGATTGTTGTGGGATTGCTGGACGAGTGTGAACGCCAAACACCGTAAATCAGTTTTCGGAGGAATTGTTGCCCATTATTCGTTGCACAATGCTGTATTTCAAAAATACTGCATCCACCGAGCTGTTACGAGCTTACATCACAGTTTCGTAGTTGTTTATTTGCTCAGGGTTTAAGTACTGAAACATTACCGACTTCTTGCTGTGGAGTGAAAACACAGCTGTGACAATCTGCTGAAATGTTTGCACGAAGCTTTTAAGTGTTTGCGTTTACAATGTATAAACTAGGAATTTGAAATACCATTTGATGATACAAATGTTTTTATGCCTCTGCGCCAGTGATAGCCTGCACATCCATACGTACGTACATATGTGCGTCCCACTCTTGTAAACTCTATAACTCACGCCTTGTAGGGATTTCTTCACATTTGGAGTTAATGTTCACTTGGATTCAAGGATGAACTGATCAGATTTTGGCCGTCAAAGGTCCGAAGTCAAGATCACTGTGACCTCATTCCCATGAACATTGTATTTTAGGAATGCCTTGAAGAACTCAAGGATGAACTAATTAGATTTGAGTGGCCATTACTGAACAATTCATATGATCAGTTTGACAATTTTTTTTTTTTTACACAAATGTCTACGCGGATAAAATGATGAAGTGATGACATATTTATCCTAAAGGTCAAAGGTCAGCTTCATATGACATCAATATATTAAATAGTAAATAACATTTTCTGGCCATTATTCAACACCACAGCCAGTGGCGTCACACCCGTGGGGGATGGGGGTGTTTACAACAAGGTGATTTCATCCCCCCCACTTTTTCCTAAGGTATTAAACTGTTTGCCCGCCCTCGCAGTGTACCAGCGTACTGAAATGGAGCTCAAACATGAAAAGAAAACCCATTGGTCAATTTAGACTGATTGACAGCCATCAAGCCAATCACAGCCATTTGACTAAACCCACTAGTCCCGGCCGCCCGGGAAAGTAAACAAACATGCTAACAGGGAGCTGCCACCACTCTGCCACAGACAGCGAACAGATCAGAGGTATGAACCGGTTATTTAACTAGTTAATAATGTAGAACTTTGTCTGTAAATAACTAAACTATGTCTTGCTTTGTGGCATGTCAAGTTGTCATGTAAGTGGAGTTATGTGACAGGAGGGAAACAGAAAGTTAGCTTTCAATCCATAAATGCACTAATTCAACTTTATAGTAGTACATTCATATTCATGCATTAATGCCATGTACGTGTTCATTTACGTAACTTAAAGCTATTTGTTGGAGCTTAAAACCTTCTTCTCAATGAAGAAAATCTCCTACATCAACTCATCCCTGTTACTGCTCTCAGAAACTAGAAAAGAATAGAAATGAAGACAATTAAATGCAATAAAACTATTCAAATCTTAAATGATAAGAGGAATAAAATGATATAGAGTACAATAAAGGCTAGGATGAAAGATTAGTTAAAACAGATTAGAACAACAAAATATATGTAAAATAATTAATAAAAAGCAGATAAAAGAACAACAAAAGAAAGGATGTTTCCTAATCAAAATAAGGCTGTTGAGGTTTGTTCTAAGTTTACATAAAATATTTCAACACTTCCATGTTCAGGATTATTAACATTGAGTTCCTTGTGTTGCCAATTTCACGCACTCACACTTGTTCTTTAAAAAAACATATAAATTAATTGCTTAAAACCATGGTATGTGATTGCTTGTGAATATATAATATCTTGGGTTAAAGAGCGTTTTATTGTGTAATATAATATTAATGTAAAATAACTGTTTTAAAAGTCATTCAGCCCTTTATTACACCATCTTTGAAAGAGCACAGATTCAATAATACACATTTCCACCTTTAATGGGACTTTCTGTCACATGAAAAAACAGATTCAAGAGCGTTTTATCCTGCTGCACAACTGTCCACATCAGCCACTGCTATTGTTGGCTGATGGTCAATACCAACGTTTGACCAATGTGTCAAAAGAATGACCACAACAAATGAATTGTGATCTGTCATCTGTGTGTGAGTATATATCAGTGGTTTGATGAGCGCCAGTTTACAAGATGAACACAACTAATAGTCCATAAGTTTGACCTAGTTTATAATGATAACAAAGTTGTAGGCCTATTGTTTACGCAGTTACCATGTTGAGATGTAGATTAATTTACCAATCAGTGTGACTCCTGTACCTTCTGAATGGTCTGTTGTCAGCCAACTGTGAGACGTGGGATGTCAGTGATATCCAGAACGTAAATCCACGGGCAAAGACACGTCTTTAATCCAGAATGCTGCTTTTTTCCAGAAGTGCATCAAACTTAACGTCTACACTGATAAAAGTGTTTATTCTCTTTCTTTATGCTAAGCTAGGATAACTGCTCTAGTTGCTGGCTGTAGTTTCACGTTCACTGCGCAGACACGCCAAACTCTGATAAATGTTTCATTTGTTGTTTCAGGAGGAAATGCTGTGACGGATTCAGGTTTGTGATGGGCCAGTGCATACCTGAAAGTAGGTAAACCATACACACCATCCTCTAAGTTTGGCTCACGTACTCTCACATCTGATTCACATGATCCGAATTTCATCCATCGCAAGAAGTTTATAGATTAAAACAGGCTGCATGAAACACGGCCTAGAGACCAGATTTGCTGACCTCCAATGAGATCCAGACAACACACATTTTATGGTTGACTTTTGTCAGTTTGGAGTAATTATGTTTAACGAGTCATTTCAGATAATTGCAATGCAGTGATCCTAACAACACAAGAGCCAGGAAAGAAAGTTTCCACAGTTTTGCCACAGACACATTTAGTTGTGGTCATTTATATAAAACGTCTGATAATTGCGAAAATTGGACTTACTGGACATCATCATTGTCAGGAACAGTGTTGAAAAGCATGTTAAGTGTCTTTGGCATCAATACTTAGAATATAGACTGTAGTATGCCCCCATAGGATTACAGTGTATCACTTCAGCCACTAGAGAACACTGTTCCTCCATGAACATAACAGCCTGGATGTCCAAGAAACAGTCAGCTGATGCGTCTGTGCCTGAAAACACACACACACACACACACACACACACACACAGACATGCATTGCCTTGGGATCACATAGAAGAACAATCCATGTCCTGATACTTGTTCTCGTGGGTTCGGTTATTATCGAAGGCTTTTTCTACAACAGACATTTTGGCCATAAATTAATGTGTGGTGCACTATATTTACCCACACACCATCTGATATTGCTGTGTTGGTGTTGTTACTGGATCGTCATAATTAATGTTACGCACATGGCAGTAGTTATCCTTTCAAACTTGTGTTTACAGCGGTGAAACCCAAACCTTCTTTTCCTCAACCTAACCAAGTATTGTGTCCAAAACCTGACCAAACAGTGACAGTAAACTGAAAAAAGACACAGAAAATACATTTAAAAATAATATTATTATGAAAACAGTAATAATAAAAGGAAATATTTGTGTTCCACAATGTTTTGAACCCTGGCCCGCTGACTAAGAGTCCTATACATTACCCGTTTAACCAGAGGAGCTCACTCCAGATGTGGTTTTTCATCACTGTTTCCTCAGTTAAGATGTCGTTTGTGGAACAACATCAGCACAATTTACAAAACTGCAAACAGCATGATTGGTCAGTTTCAGTGGTAGTTCTTGACCAACATAAACAACTTAGTTCTAGGAACCTCACCAAGACAGTGATATCAGATATACCGTTTACCCACAGTCATTTTATTTCAATGTCTGAAGTCCGAATGTAAAACTTACAAAGCTTAGTGCCCTCAAAAATGTCCAAGATAGAATGACATGAACTTTTTTTTTTAAATTGTGATTAGGTATGTATTTATTCTGTGGAATAGTGTGCTTTTTATCTGCACACTGAGTCTGTAATAAAACCTTAATTGTATGCCGCTTTCTGCTAACAATCCCACAATGCAATGGCTTGTATTCTCACAGATGTAAAACTCAGAGTAGTTGAGAAGCATCAAAATCTCCATACATACACTGTTGCATAGATTAGTGAGTATTTAATTATCTGAGTGAGGCGTTACAGTGTGACAATGAGCCAGGACCCTGGAACTGAAGCAGCAAAATGGAATTCAGCCCTCATTCATGTTATTATTCACAGCTGTGATTTTCCTACTGTATGTCAATATGTCTTCGTGAGAAACAGCCCCGAGCTAACTGCGGGCTGATAGTAGGAGCTGTACTGGTCAGCTCCCAGTTGTGTAAGTGGAACTTTATGAGTGTAAGGAGGTGGTAATAGAGATTAATAGCACTCCTGGGTGATTACAGTGGTGTTTGTTTTCAGACACTGATCCTGAACAACTTTAACATGCCCGGCCTGCGTGTTCTCTGCCTCCTCTCTCTCTCTCTGTAGACGTGGATGTGTGCGCAGCGTCGCCCTGCGAGCAGCAGTGCACTGATAACTTTGGACGTGTTGTCTGCACATGCTACCCCGGATATCGCTTCGACCGAGAGAGACACCGCAACCACAAATCTCCATACTGCCTGGGTCAGCGCACTCCCTTCTCATCTCTGCGCTAGACTGTTTGTCTGTTACTGACATGGGATCTTCCCGCACACATTTCATCACACCTCAGTCATGCATATTACAGTAAAAGATGTTCCTAAAAACAAATAACACCCCTATTGGCTTACTTGAACATGTTAGAGGTGATTTTTCAGGAATTATCCTAACTGGAAAAACAGCACCCTCAATCTGTTTTGTGTAGCAACAGTTTCCCTCTCTAGTGGCACATAATGTAAAATACCATAAAGACATATTAGATATATTATAATGAAGTCAGAACAGGGTTATTATACTGTACATAGTAGCTCTTGAGTCTCAAAGGGTAAAACAAAAATAATAATCATCTGAGCTGAAGGGTGAGGACAAAGAAAAAACTCCAAAAAACTTCTTTCTAATCATCTACATTCTTTTCTCCATTTTCCACTTCACTCATGCGCACGCACACACACACACACACACACACACACACACTCATGCAGACGTGGACGAGTGTGAGCACCCCGGCAGCAGCGCGTGTGACCACGAGTGCGTGAACACGGTGGGCAGCTTCCTGTGTCGCTGTCACAGCGGCTACATCCTGGCGCCGGACCAACGCTCCTGCATCCCCGTACACAACTGTGAGTTTTTATGTTTTCAGTTGAGCTTCACATCTTGTGGATGAAAGTCCAGCGGCAGAATCTGAATGTAAATGTGCGTTTTGTGCTGCAGTGAGTTCATCGGGGAAGTCAGACACATTGATGAGTGCTGGCACCTGCTCGTTCACCTGTCAGGACTTTGTCAACATGAAGAACAGCCTGCTGCAGCTAAAACTAAAGCTGGGCAACACACAGTCACCCAACCAGGTAACATGTCTACTTTAGAGAGTCACCTTCACGCTCAAACAAATACGTTCCTCAATTATTTTAACCTGACGGTAATCCCGGTATCTCAAAGACTTCACTGATTGATAACTACGCCTTCTGTGTCAACATGTTTAGCATGAAGCAGACAGCAGAGAATAGAAAAAAAAGACATTTAGATTTGGTTAAACTTATTAAAAGGAACTGAGGTTGACACAAGTTAAAATGTGGGGAACTACTCGCTAAATTCTACTTCTACTGTTTCGTCTTCGTGTTTGCAGGTACCTGACCTGGCCAACAGCAGTGACAAGCCATCTCTGGGGAGGGCTGGAAAAAGTCCTGAGAGTCCCTGTCTTCCTGGTTTACCTGGTTCTCCTGGAGCTCCTGGGGTTCCAGGTAAAGTAGATATAGTAACTGTAATGTTGGAGAAATTAAATGTGGCTGCAGAAGAAATCATCCTTTCGTGTGCATAAATCTGACAGCTTTGATTGCAAAAGGCATTTTTTTATTGATATATCTTTGCTGAGTGTGATTGTCTTTATCGCTGCCTCGATCTGTCCTCACCAGGACACCCAGGAGAACCGGGAAAGAGAGGGGACCCAGGGGAGAGAGGCCCGCCTGGTCCTAGGGGTCCACGGGGAGACATGGGACCCATGGGCCCAGAGCCGGACCTGAGGCACATCAAGAGAGGCCGCAGGGGGGCAGTGGTAAGAAAACATGTCACGGTGTAGGGGTTATCCATGGGCGCTGCAGCCATCACACGACGGTGGGGCTCACTTACTAAAAAGAAATGAAATTAATTTACAGGAATGAAGTAAAAAACAGCAAAAGTCACTGTTGGTGATTAAATGTGTCACATTAAACTAGATATTTAATTATTTATTTTCTATTTGAAATGTTAGCAAATACGTAGTTGTAGGCAGAGAAGCCCAGTGTATCCTGAACCTGTGCCACAAAGCGATATATAAGTAATTAAATCAATTTACTCACTTTTAGCTTTTTAATGTATTCCTCTGGATCGATAAATGTAGGCTTGATGATTTTTAGCCAGATAAATGATCAAACCTCCTGGCACCAGAATACATGCAAAGACATTACTACTCTATTCAAAGTTTCCGAGGGGATAACCCACACACCTCCGTTTAAAATTGTCCCACCCGCATTCTAAAGGCTTCCTGCGCCCATGGGGTTATCACATGTGTTGTGTACACAGACGTTTTTCTGTGTAGTTCCCACTGGAGCCTCGATACGGGGATCTAAGTGGCTTTTCATAAACTGGAAGTCACATCTTCAGTGTGTCTAATAATCCAGTGTGACAGCGTGTCATATAAATATGGGTTTGGTGACTTTGGTCTGACGTGAGCAGCCAAGTATCCGTCCACAGTGACGCACAGTCAGCCATCATCCGCCACCAGCAGATCACAATGTTGCTTTGAAAACAAACCCGCCTCTCTGCAGATGTGAGACTATTTATGAATGTCTTTATCAAATCAAAAACACGTGTCCATTGATGTTTGACAAGCCTCCTAATATCTGTGTCTTATCATTCATACAGGGACCACCTGGGGCACCAGGAAGCGACGGACTAAAGGTTGTTATCACATACACATATTTTACTTAAAAGTGTTTTGAATTATTGTCTTCATATTTGTCTGTGTGGGCATGCGTGGAGCTACACTGTTGCTGTCTAGGGTCACTGAATGAATGGAGCCAAACAGTGGCAAAAAAAACCACATGTAGCTCTGAAAAGCTATTCTGTTTCAGTTTTAATCCCCTTGACATTGAATAGAATGGCTTTCAGGACAATTTAACGAGTTGTTCCTCACTAAATAAAGGGCTATATACTTTTTTTTTCAAAATCAGTGTGTAAAACTCTTAGACAGCTGTGTCTGTTTCTCATCTGCAGGGTGACAGAGGAGCTCCTGGTCCCAGAGGTCCACCTGTAAGTTAATGTATACTTTGAACACACACTGTGGTAAATTCGTAATTTTTAACATGCTCTGAAAATGCTACAGTCACAAATTTCCATATGCTTCCTAGCCTATTTGATATGTTATGTATTACTATGATTAGAGTGAGTCATCAGCCTATAATATTCAAGAGTTCTGCATCAAAATGTCTAAAAACGACTAGACCTGTGGCTGCAACTTCTGAGAGTGTGTCGGAGAGCAGAGAAGGAAGTCGGCAAACGAGACTATAAACTTAACGAAAGGTATAAATCATTACCTCATGCACTGACATTTCTGCCAGCCGTGACAGATTTTCATCAGCGGCGGTCGTTGTTTGGTGGCGTGTTCCCTTCAGGCAACCCCGTCACTGTCCGCCAGGCCCACAAAACACTCAGCAAACATCTCTGATTGGATAGAGAGAGCAAAAGAAAACTCTGTACATGCATGTTTTAATCATTGCAATTTGATTGGACTGCTGCAATAATCGGTGTAATCAGTGAGCGACAAGATGGTGGTGCGCTATATGTGTTTTTTGTTACTTTGTATCGGTATCATAAACCTTTTTTCTTTTGTGAATAAGGGTCTATTTGGCCTCCCAGCTTCCACAAGGAAACCTGGTGAAAAATGACATGCATCTTCAATTCCTCATTTTCTCCTCTGTCCCCAGGGACCACCCGGCTCCTTCGACTTCCTCCTGCTAATGATGGCCGACATCCGCAACGACATAATTGAACTGCAGGAGAAGGTGTTTGGGGAGCGGCGAGGCCTCTCCCTGGACAATCCTCCTCATTCCAGCGGGGAAGCAGAATTTGTAGAGTGGGGCTCTGGACACGGAGATCTCAAGCTCAACACCTGACCTCTGACATCCCACCCACAGTAACAGTCACTCAAGCCCAGCAGAACAAACACCAAACTTGACTCTTTGTTGCTTTAGTGATGAAGGATGCTGGTGGTCAAAGTGCCATCGTGTAAATAACATCTAACCTCACAGCTGGGATGAACTGAGTAAGGACCCTTGTTTTCACTTTCAACACTGCCACAGACAGTAAAACGGAGAGACGCCAGGATTATAAAACAGAAACTGGACCACGGACTCTCCTAACCACTGCACAGCACTGTGTGGCTGCCTCTCAGACGCTGTGGTGTGAGTGAGAAAGACGTAGCGTGTGCCTTTATGTCTGAGCCTCTGAGCTGTGCCTCGGAGCTGAACCACTTCAAACATCTTCATCTCTTCCTGTTCCCGTGTCTGTCCGTTGAAACTCTGCTGCCGCTGACAGTTTGCCTGCAGGGAGTTGGTACAAAGACCCAGGACCTGCACTGAGAGAGAGCCTCCCCTGCACCTGCCTGCAGTATCCCGACCTCCAGTTTTAGCTCCGCAGCTGTTGTCTACTCTGAGGCATCTTCAGAAACTATTACAATACCAATCCTGTACCGTTGCACAAAAACACTATCGCCCGAAAAGAACAATTAAGTAACTTTAATCCAAGTATGATTAATGAAACACATAAACTGCTGCAACATGTTCATCTAAATATAATCTAAGAGAGGTGTTAAATATGTAAGACATCCAATATTTTGAATGTTTAAGAAAGTACAATCTGCTGCTTATAAATAAAATGCAGTATTGACCATTACGCTAAAGGGTTTTTAGACAGTCTTAGAATTAAAAGGATTCAATCGATTCATTGGGAAAGTGAAGATGATCACAGTCGAACTGACTCTTAATCAGAGCTGAGGAGGGCACATATTCTCACACTTTCACATGGGGGTCGAGCACAAACATGAAGAGACATTAAGATGGAAGGCTGCTTGAAAGTCTTATGGGTTTTTTTGTACTGTGAAGCAGCTGCCATTTCTCATTCCTGAATAAAGGTTTGTCAAAATCTAGAACTCTTTAATGTTTACTTTATTTTTAATGTATCATCAATTTGCAAAAAAAAGGAAAAAACATTCCATTTAATAACAAAGAGCAATAAATAAACCTATTAAAGGAACAATTCCACATTTTGAGAAATATG
The DNA here is from genome assembly GCA_900302685.1 of Spondyliosoma cantharus. NCBI lineage: Eukaryota > Metazoa > Chordata > Actinopteri > Spariformes > Sparidae > Spondyliosoma > Spondyliosoma cantharus. Next base: position 13,711 of record OMLP01026217.1, on the reverse strand, counting down.
ATTATTTGCTGTCTTACATGTTTCGTATAAGCTGAGAGGGGACCACTCTCATGTTTGTCCATTATGTGAAGCTGCCGCCAGCTGTCAGCTAGCCAAGCTTAGCATAAAGACTGGAAACAGGGAAACAGATCACTTTGATTCTTTACATGTGTTTGTGGTGTTGCCACAGTAGTGCCATCCAACATCCAACAGCCATCCTACACACATTACAGTTTGCAACGTTTTTTATTTACGGCCGTGAAATAGCTCCAAACGTTGCTTCTCTTTTGTTCAGCCATCACTTCATGTCAGATTTACGTAGCGGTCAGGAGGCGGACAAGGGATGCAATGCATGACTTGTGCATGGCAGCAGAACGTTTTTAGACAGATGTACTCATTGAGGGAAAAAAAAATGTGTGGTTACAATGTAAGACAGCAATTGAACCCGATCCCTTTATAATGATCCATCTGACACCAGAATTGATCTTTAAAATGAATAGACAGTGTCAGTTGTATTGATTATTTGGAAACGAGCTCGAGAGGATAAAGTCAGGCGCAGTCAGGAAGTCAGGACCTTCTGGAGGGATAAACACCCAGATTCAAATCAGATTCTCCTCTGACTCTCAGCCATTGACTGACAAAAGGAAGGCTCAGAGAATTACTTTGAACTTGTGGGATAAAAATGTGTCCTCACCCCCATTTATTAACAGCAGCTATCTGCGGAGGTGACGCCATTGTTGGGTGTTTATGTAGTGTGTTGGCTGACTCTCATAGCATGCAATAGTTTTATGATAAATCACGTGTTTAACCATCAAGGCAAGTTGTTTTTTTCTATGAAAGCCAACTTGCAGACCCCAAACACCAAACAGTATCCGGTTAAATGTCAAACACTTCATATCATATCACAATCTGTTGGGAAGAACTCAAACATATACCTCATCTTTCCCCATGACTGACAAATAAAAACACTAAATAGATGTTCAGATTTGGTTCAGCCACAGTCTAAACATGCTGGGCTTTGATTGGTATTTACAGGTGCAGGAGGAGCATCTGCACCTGTAGATGTTTCTCAGTTGATTTGTTTTACCAAGAGAGTAAAACTGACGTGGTATATTAACATGAATGCATTGGAGAAATGGCACAGACACTGGGGTAATTAACTGAAAGAGCAACAGCAAAGGACATTCAATCAGGAGAGACTGGTGAATGAAGTAAAGAAAAATGTTTATTACAGCCGATAATATGTGATGATGAGTCTTGTCAGGATGCCACTTTGACTCTACAGGGAGATTTACTGATTGAAGGGCGTCTGCTCCCGGCAGCAGCAGGAAGAATCCCCCCATGGAGTCAAGACACTGGTGGTGGTGATGGTTGGAAATTGTTCTGGGCCCTTTAAAATGAACGCAATGAAGAGCTCAAGTCCTGCCTCATGTCCACATTACTTTACTCATTTGGTTAAACTTATTAAAAGGAACTGAGGTTGACACAAGTTAAAATGTGGAGCAGGAAGATGCATTTAACTGCGGCAGGACTCTCAGTATCAAGTCTCTCACTACAAATCCTACACAGCACATTTGTAATTTGTCAATTCTTCAGCCCTCAGCAGTGATTCTACCATTTATATATCCTTTGTTTGTGCCTTTTTAAAAGTCAAAGCATATATTTATTTCAATATCAAATTCTATGATTACTGTATGCTGTACACGCAGTGAAATTCAGTTGCTGCTCACAAGAGTGAACAAACTGGTGAGTAGTCCTTTCATTGTGAAAGACTACAGTGTGAGGTAATAATGACATGAATTAGTAATAAGAGAATTTTTGTTGCTATTATTGTCCAAAGTTAATTAACAAAGCTATCGACTGTTCTTGTCCATCTCTGCTGTTTGTCTTAAAGAGAAAGGAGACGAGACGAGAGGGCAGGAAACAACCCTAACCCAAAAACAGTTAAAAACAGTAATTATACATTTATTTCATGTTATTATCAGAAGTCCCAAAATAATCAGTGTTTCTCCTGAAGTCACTGTTATTCACACTTATCTGCATCGCCTCTTTCAGGAAACAAAGAGGAGTCCCAATGAGATCAACGTCCCTCTTTAGATCCATGGATGAGACGCACTCTCTCCATAAAAACAAATATTTTATTGTTCAAATTTCGATATTTCTGTTGTTAAGTTATAAACTTTTATTGCATCTTGTCTGTCTTTATCCATTTCCAGTGAGGACGAGCGCCCCCAGACGTCCCCCTCGTCAGCAGCAGCAGGACCACCAAAGACAGTTCACTTGTACCCTGCATGCCAGACCAATGATGTTTTTATGTCTCTAATAAATAATAAACTAATATATTTACAGGACAAGTTACAGTGTGTGTTTGCATTTGTAGAATAAACTGATTTACATTTGCTACACCAGTCATCAGGATCTCCACAGTCCAAGTAATCCAAGAGAACTGAGAGAACATAAGTATCAAATGAACAATAATCTATTTTTGCATCAATGCAATAAGTCTGAATGATTGAAGATAAACAGTGAAGGTGACAAGCACAATCAATTCTCTTACCTGGACAGTTTAAGAGTCAAACGTTCTTGGCTCAAGAGCTCCATCTGGTGGATTTAACAAGACACTCAGTAACATGTTCCTCACTACAAATCCTACACAGCACATTTGTTAGACCCAGTAGAAGGCAGCGAACGCCACACGATGATATATAATATAATAATGCACCATCCATTGAATAAGTCATATAATTAAGTGCGTTTGATATTAAGAACTGTAATACAGTGAATCACTTTGAGTGTCTTTTTATATTTATTTCTGTTTCAGTCGGAACAGTTATCACACACACAGTCACGTACGTACATTTATCTCCAGTAATGTTTATGTC
>OMLP01026217.1:0-10830 GCA_900302685.1 Spondyliosoma cantharus | reverse complement strand
TTTATGTCCAGCAACAAAGCTCTATACTGTGCTGCACTATTGGAAGTTTAATACAAAATGAGGCCAAATAATATTTAGAGAGAATAATTATTAAATGAAATATAACACTGGAAAAACTGACACGTTTGGGCTCGAAGGGTTCCCTCTGATATTTACATTATCACTATTAATATCACACCATTTGACGACGTAAACAAAATGTGAAGGAAATGTTGCACTTCATGAAGAGAGAGATGTGAACTGAAGTCTTACACAGGAATGTTCAATGTAACTGTTTAACGTGACCTGTGACCTTGTTTTAGGTTGTTTTTATGACCCTGTGTGTTGTTTTATGACCCATGTGTTGAATAATCACTGAAGGTTATCACTTCCTTCTCTGTGAATTATTCCTTTAAGTGCAGGAGGGCATAAATTAGTCATCATCAGGGTGAAAACACACCCACAGAGACAGATAAATGCCATGTTTTCACCTCAGACATTGAGTCTTCACTTTGTAACAGACATGCGTGTTGCTCTGTGAATGCTCCTCTTGTACAAGATTAAAACCTTGTTTGAACTCTGAGCTGACTCCGACCTCCTTCCTCCAGTTCTAAATTATTATTAACACAAAATATTGTATCCGTATCGCATAAAGTGTAACATTTTATCCCCTTAAAACCACATACAGTGTATATTGAAGGGATATTGTATTACTGGTTAGTGCTCATTTGTGCATTCTCACACACAAATACACTACTGAGAGTATGCATGTATGTGCAAGTGTAGTATGAACTACAGAACTTTTTGGCTCAAGATTAACATTGGACCTCATGGTGGAGTTGATGTGTTCTTGTCACTTGAAAGCCAATACAGCCAAAAATTTAAATTAGTTTGCTCCCATAATTGGATGCCTGCAATCAGCACGATATGTCCTACTGATCTGATGATATCAATTCTGTGTGTGGAGTGAAAAATTGTGAGATCTTAATCTAGATTAAGAGAAATGTCGATGTTTCTCTCCCACAGTTTCCACTCTAGCTTCTGCAATACACACGTATTGTCCCCAAAAATAAACTGCGATTGCTCATAAACCAAATCAAAAATCAAAATATGCACTGAGGCCAGTACAGTCACAACTCTGGTGACCCATTTATACATTGAATCAGCTTTCTATGTTAAGGTATGGCGAGACAACAAGTCCTCAAAGAGGGTCGGGTTTGAGCTTAATTACATTTTTTCGCATTTTTTCCAATTGTGGCGAAAAACGGTTTGGTGAGCAAAAGTTATTCCACACTTGTCCCGATGATTCTGCACGTTTTGATGTATTTGTGTGTGTCAAAAAAAGCTGCGGGAAGAGGTGCACTAAATAACAATCAAAAAGAAATAGACAACCACAGAATCACACACAACTCTCTTTAATTACATTTAATAATGTTGCATATTACAAAACGTTCCTCTGTTAAGCTGTAACTTCCCCTGAACTCATCGTTTCAAAAGAAAATCAAGGCAGCCTTGAAGAGGTCGCCACCCTTAAATCCAACTGTATATGCAGCAAAGGAATTATAAAACATGAATCTTCACAACAAAACACTTTTTAAGGCATTTTTGCGTTGCACACACAACCCTAAACCTAAGCAGCCAAGCACTGAGAATGACTAGCAGCATATAACTGGCCCAGTTTACAGTAGAAGAAAACAGCAGAGGCAGAAGGTATACAACATCTGATATGGACCGCGTACGTTTTAAGTAAATATATAAAAACATTTATTTGTCGGGAAATCCAATAAAGAGTATGAAAAATATGAATAATACTTTAATAATATACTATTGACAATAAATCGATATTGATTAATGACCTACGTAACGACTTTTATACATTCTTTTCAATAAAAAAATACTTTGGTAAAAGATAAAATTACGGTTACTGACTTTTAAAGAGGAGGTAGCATCTCTCCCCCTGTGCCCTTATCTGATGAATATCACATACCAAATTGTACCTTGTCCTCGAAGTTATGACTTTCAGATGTATAAGTCATAAACTATGCAGCTTCACAACAGCCAGGCCAGAAATGCAGTTGATATTGAGATTACTGATTTACGTAAAGTGATGTTCATTTGTTGCTATTTGAGCATAATATCTGAACAAAGCTGTTTGCAAAAAAAAAAGGCAGCAGTGTCAAATCAAAACAATTCAAACGTGCTCATTTAAGACATAAAGATCCAATCCAGATGCCTACACTTGTTGACGCTGCAGCAGGTGACACCCAAACACACATGCGTAGACTTGATTCACGGACAATAAAGATTTGATCATTTGAGTGCTATTAAGATTCGGGATTTAGGCTAAAATCTTCAAAGCTCAATAAAAACTGCCTATTTCTGGCAAGGCTAGTGGAAGTAGGACTGCAGGGTACCACGGCGGCGGACATCGGTTGTCCAGCAGTGGAAGCCACCACCCAGGGAATTGGCATGACGAATGTTCACCTTTACGGTCTTGATACCTGCCACAAAAAACAGAGTATTTCATTCATAAGGTTGATCAGTAAGAACCGTCTCCACAATCCTCCCATTGACATACACCTAAGGTCTCTCTGTCGCCATCACCAATCCTGGCTGCTCTCTATCGGCTCCCTGTCTGATTCAGAATTGATTTTAAGATTTGACCGATCACTCAAAGGTCGTTGGGTCTTGCCCTCAATAGCAGACAGTCCGCTCGCAGCCTTCAAACCTCAGGTGTGGCCCCTCTGGCCGTTTCAAAGTCTGAAATCTAAAGGTTTCCGTGCTTTTGCAATCGGGACTCGTTGACTTTGGAGCGCTCGACCTGATAAGGCTCACAAAATCAGCAACTTCCTTTAAATCACTTCTTAAAACTCAGTCTTCTGGTGACACGCTGTCCACTGCATTTCCGCATTTCTAAGTCACTGTAAAGCATTTTGAATTGAGTTGTTTCTGGATGGTGCTACATAAATTAACTTGCATTGCCGGATCGGATTTACATTTTGTGTTTTGCATTTTGTGTCCTTTTGCCTTCTTGTTTTAACTTGGCTGGTAAATTGTCTCTCTGAGTTTCCTGCTTTTGTTTTATCTGTCAGAGCCATAGATGAATTCAAAGTTTCAAAGATACTCGCTTAATGGTTTTATGTCAGTTTTTGAGAGGAAATGTCCAAAATGTCCTCCTCTATGACGGTAAACTGAATAATCTGAATAAGACAAGACATTTGAGAATGTCATGTTGGGCTTTGGAATAAAGTGATCAACGTTTTTCAACATGTTCGGACATTTTATAGACCAAAGAACTTATTGATTCATTAAGAATACAATTGACAGATTAATTAGCGCTGAAAACAATTGTTAGTTGCAGCCCTGTTAATAAAGACCGTTAGAGATGTCAGCTCCAGGAGGTGTCAGTGAGGAGAAGACATGAAATGTTTAATTGGTAAAATGATTAGTTCAGAAAACTGATCTGCAACTACTTCTGACTAATTCTTTCAAGCAGTAACGACAAAGGTGATTTCATTCCAACCCCTCACATGTGACATCTTATAGACCAAATGATTGATGATGGTCGACAGATGAATTACTAATGAAAATAATCATTCGTCGCAGGCCTGAAAATGATGCCAAAAGGAGAAGTAACAACTTGAGTATGAACTCACCGAGACTCTCAAACATTTTGTGAATGGTGCTCTCATTGGCATCGACCATTACACGCTTCTCATCCAACATCAGGACGTTCATGGACAGCCACTTGGAGGACATCCACAGCGGGTGGTCTGCACAGAAAAAGGAGAGTGTTTTGTTTTTTTTGTACGGCAAGGAAAATCAAAGTCTTGTCACTGACGCAGCAGAAGATAAGCTTTAGATGAAAAACCCACTATCAGGAATCAAAGGTGTCGGTGGTTTCACAATAGTCCAGCCGGCCTTCTTGAACATGTCAACCTGAGGTGAAGGGACAAAGAGCAGAGGTGAACATGTGGCGTTGATGAAGTTAAAGTCCACAAGAGGGCAGCAGAGCGCACGGTAATAAAAGCTCAGCGGACTCTCCTGCCTCACAGTACCTGGTTGCACGGGCGATCAGGGTTTGACAGCACCAGTCCCGGCCCGATGATGTTGAAAGTGGCATCGATGTGCATGGGGTTCGGATCCTTGAAGGAGATAATGTGGACTTTGTAGTCTGGGGCCAGGTGACGACGCATCCACTCAATTCCCATGAAATTTGTAACCTGCAGAAGGAAAAAACACAAGAGGTTCGAGGGTTACGTCATCAGATGAAAGTGCGGCGTGTTTTTGAGTGTCCACTTGCACACGGAGACTTCTACATGTCATCTACTGTTCAAGCAGTAGCAGAATGCGTCTCGATTGTTGGATAAGAATGAGGAATTGCTGTTTGCACCTGACTCCTCTGGACGAAAAGATCCCTCCCAGCTCTGATGAAATCGGCTGCATCGAAGCAGGGCTCGTGCTCTGTGGTCACGAACTTCCCCTGGGCGGCCAGAATGTGTCTGTCCTCCACTGTGCGTATGGGGTAGTCCTGAGTGACACAGTAATGATTTACACTCCTGCTCAGTTAAGCACTCGCGTCTCTTGCCAGCGCAACAGATAGCACGAGTCAAAGAGGTCAGAAGCGATAAGAACAAAACTAACGAAGGCGTCCGAATGCACGTATTACTTTAATCTCACAAGATAACGCCTCACCTGATCGTACAGATCGTTGGCCATCGTGGGTTTGGGAGCTGTGGTCCATTTAGCACCTTTTTTGAAGTACTCCTTGATCAGAGGCCTGTAAGCTCGGTACTCAAAGAAGCGAGCCCTCCAGGCCATAGGAGCCTCGATGATTTCATTCCCCACCACCATGAGGATGTCTCTGGGCATGGCAGCGTACATACCTGCGGCAGATTCAGCAACACGCAGTCAGCTTAGAGAAGAATCGTTCAAATATGCAACTGTTTTCATGCACAGATAAATGTGAGAGCAGTCAGATTATTTACTTCAGTAAGAGAAGTCTTACACCGTTGAGGTGCTCTATCACAAGACACAAACTTTTATCAACAAAATGTACCTAAAGTATCAAAAGTAAATGTTTATGCAGAACAGGCCTTGTTATTATTGTTACATAATTATATTCAGTGATGGAATGTAACTAAATACATTTACTCAATTACTGCACTTAAATCCAGTTTAGAGTACATTTTCTGCGACTTTATACTTCCACTAGTTACTTTGCAGATTACATGCCGCATCAGAGCAAGAGTAGCAATTTCTTAAATTAATTTATGTTACCAGCAATCGAATAAAGAAATGACATTGTCCAACATACCCTAGTTTTTATGTCACTGCATTTTTCTCTTCATCTGTTGACAGAATTTTTTTTCTGAAGTACGTTTAGTATCAGATTACTATTGTATGGGTGTCTTTTGTTTTTAACTCCACTTTCGTAGTGTAGTGTAGTGTCAATGGGAGCTTATTTTAACAGTAATACATACGTTTGTGCACTACAATCTATAAAAACGCGTCATATTTAATGAACTGATTGTGTGTTTTACGCGCAAAAGATGATTCTGCAATAAACTACAGCTGCCAAATAAACAGAGTGCAGTAAGGTACTGAGAATGTGGGGTTATAGGTGACTTATACCTCTGCTTTATGTATCATCTTTACCTGATGAGGTGAAGTCTGGAGTTGTGTACTCCATGGACCAGTCCAGTGGCTCTGGCCTCCTCACAGTGACGCCCTCGTGACGCAGGATATTGCACATTTCCTCAATCTCTGCAACAGCTTTTTTCAAGTGGTCGTCGGGAAAAGACTGGCCCCCATACTGCTGGTAGAAGGGCCAGTGCTTCTCGTATGTGTTGGCCTGTTGAGAGGTTCACAGTGTAGCAACATGGAGTCAGTCTCACAGTTAAACGAGGGCATCCTGTTACAGTTTTGGAAACATGCACAGACAGCAGGTGTCATCTTGACTGTATGGCTTACTTTCACTTCCACAGTGAAGGGAGGCACGTGGGCGTTCTCAGCACGTCCCACGATCACCTCCTCCAGAGGGTCCCATTCATTGTAACTGCACACAGGACACTCCTGCTGCAGGGGCTCAGTAACATGTTCGTCGTCCAATGCACGCTGGGACTGTGCAGCTGCTGCGCTCGAAGTGCTCTGGAAGGCCCTCTGAGCCCACCCAGTCACCGCCCGGCCGAGCTGAGGACGGAAAATAACACAAAATCTTTAATATTCTGGATTATTATTATCTGCGCAGGCAAGGATTTTGCAGAAATGCGCAAATTCAACCTATTCAGATAAGCGCAATGTGTACAAAACAGAATCTGTTGTGCATGTTTGGAGAGTTTTCACACCAGACATGAAGTGAAATCAGACCGATGAATGAGTTGGCTGGCCGCGCACGTACAAGAGGGCTAATTGGAGTGCAGGAGAAACGCAGTGACCTCAGATATCAGTGAGAACTGCCGTGTGTTGGTTCGGTGCCAAAGTACACGTGCTATTAAGAAGACTTATCTCCGCAGATAGTGAAGCCCGCTGCTGGCTCAGGAGCAGCTCCAGTGTCACTGAGTTTGGGAGCGCATCTGTGCCAAACAGCTGGTCACCGTCACTCAGACACCAGAGGGAAAAAAAAAGAAAAAAAAGAAAAACCCTCTCTCAGCATTTAGAAACAAATCCATCCTCGGACTGAGGTCTGCTGATGAAATCTGTGTTTTTGTCTTTCTTTTTAGTCCAGACAGTCGATTAGACTGGATTTGATTCTCGAGATTTCTTTTCTTTTTTCTTTTTTTTTTTGTATTTTCGACAAATAAAAAGTTGAATCACACAAACGACAAATCAATTAAATGATCTCAAGTGAAAGAAGCAGCTCACATGTAGCAGAGTGAAGAAAATGTCCAACACATTTGCTTTATTCATTTGACTGACATGTGCTTTTTTTTTCTTTTCTTTTTTTTAAACAAAAAAACAAAACAAAAGGATCATTTTTCTAAAAATTCTGGAAACAACATAAAAAAAACACCGTTATACCAACCATGGCTCCGATCAGATGGGCAGCCTCGGCCCCTCTGCTACCTCCTCTCAGACACCTGACTCGCAGCATTGTCCAATGTAATAGTGAGTGTCAGTGAAGCGCAAGCGGCAGCGCAGAATCCACCTCGCAGTTTGCCTCATGAATGAAGACGCCTCAGCTTTATAGGAGCGGCTCGACGTGTCTCGGAGACCATTGGTCGCCTTCGTGTCGTGGGGCAACGTGACTTGAGGAAAAAGCATTTCTGAAACACAATCCCCTGACGCCAGCGAATTCTTATCGACTGGGCTACGCGCGGTGGAAGGCTTCTCAAGGAGACAGACTCTGGAAATGTCTCAAGAATTGTTTTCATTGTGCGGAACGTGTTTGTCCTCTTTCAAGGTAGCGACGTGGGAATGAAGAAATGAGAAATGAATGAAGGAGCTGTATAAAACGACACAGTTATAAAAAAAAAAAAAAAGACACGATGGCATTGCAGAATAAACTAAATTACAGGGAGATGTTGTGTTTGCTTCTGCACAAAAAAGACTGGAATGTTTTGGATGGATTTTTTAATGTTATTTAATGTATTCAGAATCAAGATAAAGTCTACAAATCTCAAACAAATATCTTTGCTGTCCTCTCTTATTAATATTCCTGTGTTGATGACAAAAAAAAAAAATCCACTTGTAAATTGTATTTATAAACAAGCCAATGTGATAAATCTTCTTAATAACTGTCTGGACCAAAACTGTGTGTTCTCTGTCAGTCTGTCGTGTATTTCATAGTTTTAAATCCAGTGGTTTCTAAAAAAAAAAAAAAAACATTTACACTGTCATCTGGCCGGAGAACGTTACCAAACAGAGAGCAAAGTGAAAAGGGTTAAAAAGGAGTTCACCTAATCAAAGAGATAGCCTTGTGCTGCCTGTCGCCACATGCTTCACGGAGCTTTGCTCACAAGAGTTTCACAACCAAAAGACCTCAGTGACTGATAGGACCTCTAAAAGGCTCTGGCTGCGACCCAAGGGTTCAAAGGATATGCACGTAGGACCAGGGCCATCTATTTTAGTTCTTTTTAGCATATAAATAAGTTTAAATAAGTTTGATAAATATAAGTCTGATGTAAATATTTGTCACTTGTCTTTTTCTTCTGTTGGAATTTGAGTCCAGCTTTCATCTATGTGCTGACGCTGACATCTCCTATAGCGATTATTGGTCCTGTCGAAATGCATAGATTTATACTAATCTTATCTCATGCAAGGTTTGTCAGCTTTTCTAAAACTAGAAAAAACCGGGTGTGCTCCAATTTTTCAGGTATCATACTGCTTAGCCTGGACAGGAAACATTTGTCCAGGCTGTTGGAAAGGAAACTCTGACCAACTGCCAAACCACAGATTCAGGAGGAGCAATGTGGATTCCAACCTGGCCTGACCTCTTTAACCTTACACGGTTGCTGAGGTCAACCATCCAATCTGCTTGTGCTTCATGGAGTCCTGGTGGGGGGTTCTGCATGAATACGGTGTACCGTGGCCGTTGCTACGAGCATTACGGTCCCTATGGTCCTGCCAAAGTTGTACCAGGTCTCTGATCCTGTTAGTGATATTCACGGGGGAAGATTTCAAAGAGCAGGGTGAGGAGAGTGTACAGTTTGGGAACCTCAGATTTTGGCATGCAAAGTGGGGCGGTTTGCGGCCAGGATGAGAGTCAGCAACACCATGTCTGAGGCCATGAAGATCTGAGGGAAAACAGTGAATTTGCTACCACCAGCGTGGGAGTCAGTTACTGCCAGAAACAAAAGCAGGTTAAGTATGTTGGGATCTTGTTCACAGGTTTTGGTCAGAATGGAGAGCGCGATTAAAATCCCATCCCTCACCCATGGTCATGAGCTCTGGGCCACTGCATCTTTGCGTTCTGATTCTGAAAGGTGTCAGCTGAGTTGGTTGGGGCATCTGATTCTGATGCCTTCTGGACGCCTTCCTACGAAGCTCTTCCAATTGAGAGGAGACCGCGGGGTCGAGTAAGAACTTGCTGGAAGGATTGCATATCTAACCTGGCCTAGGAATGCCTCGGAATCACCTGAGGAGATGGAAAACCTTGCTGGAGAGAGGGTTGTCTGGAATACCCAGCCCGAACAAAATGGATACATGGACATAGTTTCTGTTAGTGTCTATTATACGTCCCGTTCTTGGGGTGGTTGGAGGTTGTCCGTATTTTGACGACCCGAGAATGAACTTCAAAAATCTACAATCTTTCATCAGAATCACTTTAAGCCGGCCTACATTACATAGTCTCTCCTATACTCCACTTTATTTGACAGGTAATTAGTTACTAATTAGGTTAAGATATGCTCATTAAATAAAACACACTCGTTGCAGATTAAACGCACACTTTTTTTCACTTTTTTTGACCACTGAACAAACGAGCATGATCAAGTTGTTTTTTGTGCTTAAAATAAGATTGAGTTGTTCTCAGGTATTTCACTCACGTTTAAGGGAGACATGTTGTGCATTTTCATGTTTTCCCCTTTCCTTCAGTTTTTTTATGTGTTGTTGCTCATGTAAAAAGTTTTGAAACTTAAAAAAACTCAAGGTTCGCACCGACAGAAGTTCCTCTTTCCCACAGAAAACACTGCTCCTGAAACGCTTCGTCAATAGTCCCGCCTTTAAGCCTGTGACTTTGTGACATCACACAATGTTACCATGTCACACGTTTTGTATGATTTATGACTATAATCATTATAGATTTGAAGCTAAAAGGAGGCTGGCAGCACAACAGACACGACCACAGACATGGTCGGTAGTGCTGGAGCAGGCGTGTGTGAGCTGACCAAATACAATTATGAACCGGAAAATGAGAAAACTATGTCTCCTTTAAAGCTAGGGTCTGTAATGTTGTTCAGAAACACATTTTGTTATACTGGGTGAAATGGTCCTTCTATCCTGAGAGTAGTCAAAACATCATGTATTCAGAAAAAGGAACGAAAATAATCAGACCTCTGTGGCAGCTGCAGGACTGAGAAAAAGCTGACCAGTCCGTGCTGTCCGGCCCGAATAGAAAGTCTCGTTCTGCCTACGCCCCCCTCTGTCCCTCCCTCCTCCGCCTGCACGGGTCACGTTTCACTGATGCTGGAAATATTCAGCACACTCCTCTGCAGAAATAGAAGACGTTCATTTGAAGACAAGTCCAATAAACAAATTCCACAGATTTATATTGACCCTTGGAGGGAGCCTTACCCTTATATTTGTTACCTGGACTTAACTACCTACAAGACCAGATTGAACTGTTGTCTAGTTATATTAAGTTACATAACCCTTTGGAATTTTTTACCATCTAATTTCCTTGAAGGACACGCAATATATATATATATGATTTTATTTCAAGACACATGAAGGTCCATAGTACAATGTATAAAAAAAAAATAGACTCAATACAAAAAAAAGAAAAGAGGTCAGCACACTTCACTTGTAGTGTATAAACATGGCCGCCAATGTGTCCAGAGTCTGGATGAGAACCTGACAGAGCTGAGCCCAGGCTTGGCCAATGCCTGAATAATACTGTTTTCAGATGTTGACACCCTACACATAAAACGATACATCAAATTCCTAATTAAAGCAGGACAGGTAGGCACACCAACGTTCACAAACATTTGACTGGCACTAGACCATCTCGGTATTCTGAGAAGCATCCTCATTCCGTCATTATAAGCCACAGTTAGTTTTTTCATATTGCTTTTTCTGTAAGCACGCCACAAGTGGGCAGTATATAGCGGGGTACAGAATGCTCTAAATAGAGCAACCTTTACAGCAGTTGAACACATGTTAAATTTACGTGCAAGCATATTAGCTTGACCA
>OMLP01026214.1:2896-17588 GCA_900302685.1 Spondyliosoma cantharus | reverse complement strand
GTGTGTTAATAGGCTTGCTGTTTGAGGTGTCATGGTGTTACTGGTATTAACAGGAATAATTGAGTTGCTCAGCAGACCGAGGACCAATCAGCGCTCTTTGTGTCACCCTGCAGAGAGAGAGAGAAAGACAAACACACACACACACATACACGCACACAATACATTCAAATACACACACACTCAGCTGATACGTCAGGGTTAACTGGTCCAGCGCTCTCTCAGAAAAGGTCATTGTTAAACACTTCATCTCTTTCACACACACACATTATTATTTCTGCATGTCACATCTCTCTGCATGCCATCCTCTCAAGGCATTTTTGTACAAAAAGCTTGTAATTCCAGCACCATCTGTGTGTGTGTGTGTGTGTGTGTGTGTGTGTGTGTGTGTGTGTGTGTGTGTGTTGGGCGGAGAGGAATAGGGTACCAGATGTGTGTGTTGTGGAAAAAAAATACATTCCACAGGAATTCTTAAAGAGATGGATTCAAATGATCAGGAGAGAATTAGTACAAGTAGGAAGAAGAGAAGGAACGAATGGAGGAAAGATAAAAGAAAGGAGGCGAGAAGGCAGGGATAGAGAGAAAAACGGAGGGAATCGGGGTTAGGGAGAAAGAAAGGAATGAGGGATGAGCTCAGCTGTGTCCTCTTCTCAATTTCAATCTCAACTAATTAATTGGGCTGAATTAATCTCACAGTGGGCACACACACCCACACGCACACACACACACACACACACACATACAAACACACATGTTTCCGATTTTGTAATCCAAGGGTAACATATATGCACACACACCCACACACACACACACCCTTTTCCATTTGAAACACAAAGACAACCCTGTGAATTTGCACGCACACACACACACACACACACACCCCGCTGCGTGCCCAATGGCAGGCGGCACAGTCGGACATGAAATACTGTCCAATAGCATCATCCATCTGCTTTCCTTACACCTCCCTCTCCCGCCTTCTCTCTCTCTCTTCACCCCTCCATCTTCTCCATCATTACCCCTTCATGTCCTCCTCCCTCTTTTTTCAGCACTATTCCTTCTTCTTTCTCCTCATCTCTCTCCTTCTCTGCCTCCTGGACATATAAACTTACAGTAAATCACATGTTCTCTTTATCAAACTGTGTCTATCAGTCCTTGTAATGTGACAAACACAGATAGAGGTGACCAGAATGGACTGAGACTGTTAGACTGTGTTCACCAAATCCTTATTATAATTTATTTTATTTTTATTTTTTTTTGGTAAGATAAAGTTGACAGTGAGAAGGAATACAAATCCTATCATGACTTTTGTTTTCTGACAACAGAATGCTAATTTCACCTTACCTGTTGTTTTGTTGTTGCTGAGAGTCAGAGTCACAAAAAACAGCTTGTGCACACTCATTGATTGGCTGCTGATTGACAACAGATTAATGCAGAAGAGAATAATTGTTTCATGGCCCTACCAATAACATCATTGAAAACAGAAAATACTGTAGCTAGAGTCAATAAATTCAGACAAACAAAATAGGATCAATATCAATAAATAAGACTTTCATTTAAAAAACAGTGCTTAATTCTCAATGTAATGGGTCAAAAAGCAAGAAATCAGTACATACAATAATTTACTTAAATATTATTCATGAGGTAAATAGGTCGGCAATACTATCGAAATGTATAATATCATTTCCAAGAAAACACAAGCTGCTCTCGCTTTCTAGACTCTCTCTCCCAAATTGAACTGATGGCTTATTTTAAAAGAGAATTCTATTTTAATCATGCAAACACAACAACAAGTGCACAGGTAGGTGTTGGGCACACCGTCAATGTCTCCAGGGTCACCTAATAATTGGGTTTTTGTATGTGCAGTAGAACAAAAGGGCTGGGTGCTGAGCCAATCACAGGTAAGCAATAGCTCAAACCAATAGCTCAACAAAACAACAGCTAGTGAAATCAAAGTGAAAAGTTAGTGTACAGCATTTGTTAAGCATTTGAAATGTTTTCTTACTCTTATCACACACTTGCATGAGGCTGCAAGTTCGCTAACTAGTTCAACAACGTAGCCCATATGTAGCATGTGTAGCTTCCCCAAACTCCAGATTTACCACTGACCTCAACATCCGCTGAAGCTTCTGCTTAACTGAGGAAACAAGAAATAGCAGCAGACAAAAAACATTAGATTTGCATGCAGCCATCAATAGATGAATGAAACAATGGCATATTTTTTCACTGTGCTTTCTATTTGGGTTTTCACCAATTGAGATTTGATTGGTGCTCATTTCATTATAACATCTTGTTGTGTCCTCTTCTTCTGCAGTACGTCTATGTTGTTCAACTGAAGAGATAGCGCCACCAGCTGTTTATCTAGAAGAACCAACTCCTAATAATCACATAACATAAGTGGACAGAAACATGGATTAATCTGAATTTCCGTGTGCAGGTTTGTTACTCTGTGCTGCCTTTGCCTCATTTCAGGTCAATTTATTAATGGCTTCCTAGCAAGTTGCCAGTCGCAGGACGATAACATAGTCCAACAGACTTTTCAACAGCAGACATTTTGACTTACCACTGTAGGGAAAGAACATAGCATTAAATATGATCTATTCAAGAGTCCCTTAAATAGAAATGCATATAGCTAATTTTCCATCATTGCAGCAATGAGTCAGCGTCACTTCCATATTGGAACATATTTTAGCCATACGTCTGAAATAATATTCAATATATTAAGGAAAGGGGCCTTTCTCTGCCGACATTAACATATCTCACTGAACTTTTTAATAGTTTTCATATCAAGATACTTAATCTTTTGTGCACAGTAATAGTAATATGAGAAAATTATATTTAAGATGAGCCAACCTATTGAAGTTATAAGCTTATTTTCATATTTCATTATAAAAGGGCTAATAATGTAATATTGTTTTTAATATAGAAATGAATAAATGATTGCTGTTTAAACAGCCATAGAGCAGCCACACAATGCTTCTGTAAGATTTTCATATTTTCAAACTTTATTTACATAAATTATGTTAAAAAAAATTTAAACAGTATCATCTGGGTTGCGGACAGTGTTGCAGTCGAACTGTTTAATCAGTTGTTTATACTTCTTTACAAGTGATAACAACAGCATCAGGACAAATTTGTTAATTCAGCATTTTCTCAAATAAATGTAGTCTTCATATAAAAGTGAAATCCAACAAGCACGTCTGGGCACTGGTTGGCTCATACCTGTCACAGCATTCTGTCTGTATCTAAATGACCACTCAGCTGTCAGTGTCTCACAGTCCCTTCTCCTCAGAGTTATTGTTCATCTTTTTCCTCTGTCTGTTCTCTGTATATCTCTCATGTGATCCGAGCTGACAAAAGCAGTACAAAAGTCTGGCATTTCCAAATCAGACAAATCCCTGCTGCAGTCTCACAAGCAGTTGGGGCATCTACATGTTTACTGTACCCCACATCTGTAGTCATATTGTAGTCCAAATCCAGTGTAATTTTTTTTTTTTTTTTACCAATTTTCCATCAAATTTGCATGATTGGCAGGTGGTCAGTGAAGACTATGAGCTCTATGAACAGAATAATAATGTCTACATTTGGCTAACTTCTACGTAGTGAGTGTAATTAAGATATACCTTATTCCACCTGGAGTAGGTGGAATATTGTACTCAATCAAACAATTAAAGTAAACACACACACACACACACACACACACACACACACAAAGAGGCTCTCCTCTGACCTCTGACTTGCCCACTCCTCATTTGTCTCACTTTCTCTGTCTGACCCTCTCTCCTTTTTTACCATCCACACTTCTCTCTCCCTTTCTCTGTTGTTTTTCTGTCAGACCACTCGTTCACATGGATAATCACTCTTTTGATCTGTATAAAGGAACATTTCAACAGGGTGTGAAACAGGGTTATTCACTTCATTTCTCAGAGTAAGATGAGAAGATTCATATCTATCTCAATTGTGTGCATCAAAGGATAAGCTTGGTGATTATTATTATTGATTATGGTTTTTTTTATAAATAGCCCAAAATTAACAATCGTATCCTCTGAACAAGTATTATACTATAAAATATCATATTAAGTATAACTTATTAGTAATGACTAAGAAATATGTTAATTAACTTGTACATTTAATCATTGAAAAATGTAGGTGTTCAAACAACGTGTTGCTGACCTTTCCTTGACAGGTGACAGTTTCCAGGCAGCCAGCAAGGAAAAGGAGGTTATCTTTCCCAGCCAAGATTTACTGCTACACTTAACCCGCCACCTAGCAATACTATGTTTTTGTACAGATTAAGCTAACTACATAAAACATGTTAACAAGTGAGCTTCAGAGGTGCGAGAAGTAATACCTTCGGTCAAAGCCAGACTACTTGTTCCACCTCTTTTCAGTGTTTGCGCTAAGCTAAGCTAACTGGCTGATAGCACAGGCTTCATTTTTACTGTAGACATTATAGAGGAAGTCATCTTCTCATGTCACTCTCAGAGTGGAGCATAGAGTCCATTCACTAAAATGTTTAACCCAGCCCAGTTGCCAGGGTAAAATGGTGGCAGTTACTGTTCCTGCAAACCACTGATACCTTCACAATTTTTGTAATTTTTTTACAAAACATGTCACATGGCATTCACATTACATGTTTATAACCTGACTGTCGGGTCAGTCTGGTGGTGGAGTGATTGGTGAAAAAGCTGCCGAGCCAGTGACCACAGTTCAAGATTATTTTAAAACATTTGTAAGTGTGAAGCCACTGGATATTTTTAAGGAGACCTCAGGACAATTTTTAGCCGTCTGTGTGGCAACAAAAAAATTATATTTTGATCCATAAAATGATCCTTTCCTAACCCTAAAACCTAACCTGAGCATAAGCACAGCAATGTCACAAAATACAACTTACTGTACCTGAACATATATGTAAAGTTGCAACTTAGAGAAATGTCAAGTTTGAACATATCTGTGTTCCCAACATTTATTCTGGTGATTGGGTTGGTGTAAACATTAAACATTAAGCTTTGAAAAAACATTAATATGACCAGAAGAAGTCCAAACCACCAACCAGACATCAAGGCTACAGCAGATACACTGAAATGAATAACTGATATGTACTCTCTCTATGTATTTCAGCTTTTCACGTCTCTGTCTCCTCCTGTGTTAATCTCACTCTTTATCTCCTTCTTCTATCTCAGTCTCCCACTGTAGTCAGATTTTCAGTTACATTTTGAGTTCCTGACAAGCTGCTAGGTTTACCCGTCTCACAATCACAATCACACTCACATTCACACACACACACACACACACACACACTCACACTCACAATCACACACACAGCCCCTTTGAACAGGTAAGTGATGATCACTTGGTGGTCATCTGACACACACACACACACACACACACATGTTGAGCCATAAGCCCTGAGGAGGGGTCAGCCGGTGGCCACAGCGACCTGTGGAAGGGTCAGTCTGAGGTTGCTATGTTGCCCCAGCAACAGAGGGAAGAGTCACTCAGCGGCCAGATGTCGGCCCAGGTCAGTGAATGGTCAAATGCAGAGACTGGATGGTCAATACACAGTATATGCAAACAAACTTACACACACAATCCACATTCTGGTATGTGGATGTAAATGTGTGACATATTAATAGAGTATGTGTGCAAACACACGCCCTCAAAGACACTTCCACACTGACACCCTTAGGTGAACTTCCATTCAGTTTTGTCATAATTACTATGCATGGAAGCTGTGTTACACTACACTTGAATTCTGAAGTGTGTAAATCCTAACAAATTATATAATTATATATAATTATATATAATAATTATTATATAATACAATTTGAGATGTAATTTGAAAATGATGACATCTGTTTCAAGTTTCCATCCAGAATGGAATTTATAGGACATTATTTTCTGTTCTCATCATTTTGTTCTATCGGGGGCGCTCTTCTCTCAGCTAGTCCCAGCTGATTCCTAATGAAACCAGCTGGCTTTCTCAAAATAATATGGAAATTCTTTCACAGGAAAAACTGACACATCATTGCCACGTTTTATTTTAATGCTCCTTCTTTTTCTGTGTGTAAATTCTCAAAATTTCCTCAAAAATTATCTGGAGTGAACTGCAATTTGATACTAGTTAGGGGAGATTGGGTACAGCGGTTTATTTATTTATTTGTTTATTTATGTATTTAGGCATTTATTTATTTACACAGTGCAGATTTAAAGGGACATTGTACATTTATAACATTATGTAATAGTCGTGTTGAGATTTCCAGGAAAATGTCCTTGAAAAAACAGCTGTTCAAGCAAATCTACATTTTTGACTCATTTATAATTTCTTATATATCCGTTTAATTAAATCTGCTTGTCTGAAGACAAATTTCACATTTTCACATGTTAATCTCACCTGCTGTTGAATAATAGCTGGTCTCTGTCATCAATCTGAATTAAACTAGTGGAACTGTTTCTTTCAAGTGAGTTCAGACCAAATTGTATCATTCTTTACAAAGAACATCATGGCATGAAGAAATGAAGGACCTAAATAAAGCACTACCAACATATCCATACAATGACAGACGTATAATTCTTAACCTCACATACTATACACTTCATCGTAACATTTTACCATTTTTTAAACCTGTGAATAATATAATAATAGAAATTCTGCTGTAGCTGATGTTAATCGTACAGTATATGTCAAAGTGAGAGGTTTGGGTTGAAAATGCAGAATGAATTTCTCTCCAAATGACAGTGTTTGTTTAGTCTCTGAAATTCTTAAAACCTTTTGGATAATTATGCCAAAGATTTAAAAGAAAATTATAATATATAATGTTACTAATATTATGAATGCAAAAGTGTATTTATCATTTAAATGTTTTCAAATTGAATATAGTCAGTTAGCTGTTCAGTTATACTTTCTGTATGTTTTTATTTCATATTATATATTGTAAACATTCTGCTGTGGAAAAAAATACTTGTTTCTCAATACTTGCCTCAAAGTGATCATCAACTTTTAATGTATGTGTAATGTTTTTAAATATATAAAAGTACATCACATTCTCATCTAGTCTAGTTAATATTTTCAGATAACAACTAATAACATTTATGAATCTATAAGTGTTCCCACAAATAATCCTGACAACACATTGCTGGGATAAAAAAAATGACCTGTTGTAGGTCAATATAGCACCTACACAGTAATGAAGTTACATTATCAAATTTAGCAGGTTGTTTTGACTCAGTGTGTCAAAAAAATATTGTTGGATAACCTGATGAAAAACAACCACAATGCTGTCGTGGTGTTCCATCCATGACTACAGGCTGAAGTGAGACCATTATTGTTGTGGTTTGTCTGTGTTAATAAACACAATAGAATAGAGCAGAGTCTGCAAAATGCTCCCAACTTCAACCTTGTGCATTTAAGATGACCAATAAAGAAATCCAGAATACCTTCCACCAAAGAGCAGCTTGTGTAAATCTCCCCAACAGATGCAACGTCCGACAGCACCCTGATCGAGGCAATGTGGCTAAAAACATTTTGTGAATAAAGCACGGTACTGCAGAGAAGAGCTGCAAAATGAGTTTTAGAATTCTGCAATCAGCTAATAAATTGTTAACCATGTGGTTATTTTTTTTATTATTATTATTATTTTGTATTTATTTATGAGGTAAGCTCCCTCCAGAAAAAATACAAAAATCATGATGTCAGTGCCCTGGCTTTGTACATTAAACAGAACTCGCATTGCCAGTACTTATTTGTCTCCCATTTCTATCTTAGTTCTATTATACTCGCACCTTCATTAAAAGCAATGGCTTCTTTGCATGCACTTGCTCAATAAAGCTTCTGCCTCTTCCTAACACCAATTTGAACACACAGGTACATCTGATCGTATTGCTGTCTATGTTTTCATGTGTAAAGTCAATGAATGCATTTATTCATTTATGTACAGTATTTTTACTTTTAGAAGATGTTGGTCTGCAGTTAAAGTCACTTCAGATTCAGATTTTACACTCAACACTCAAAATGTTGCTTTTGCTATTTAACAACCTTCACCTTTTCAAGAAATCACCAAAAAACTATTTTGTTTAGGCTTGATCAATACATTAATGAAACCGGACTTGCACTCAGTTTGTTTAAAAGACTGATGAACCATCAAGGTGGCAGTTACTGAGTCAGTCCAGCAGGAGGCGCTGCCCTGACAAAGAGTGCATCCTCCACAGGGCAGTGACCTGGCCTTCAACTCTACACCTCTGCTTAGGCACAGAGACCCGGCCTTCAACCCTGACCTATGACCTCAGCTGGGTTCAGCTCGGGGTCGGCTCTCACAAGGCACTCCCACAGGTTCATGGAGGGGTCAATGAGCAGGTACTGCTGCATGTCTCCACAGTGATTCAGTGGCTGCTCTGACTTTATCAAACATAGTAAACCTGACACTTTGATGAGAAAACTTCAAGTCAACATTATCAGGACATCAGCTAGCTTTTATTGGTTTGTGATTTACTTTATAGATTAGATTAGATTAGATTAGATTAAATTAGATTACATTAGATTACATTAGATTAGACACAAGAAGCATGTATTACTACACACAGGGAATTTGTCTCGGTTTGTTCACATCTATAAACCTTAATGCTGGTAGAGACCAAACTAGAGCTAAAAGGAAAAAGAGTATTGGACTTACATTCATCAGGTGGTGACAAACACAGCTCCAAACGAATGCTAGAAACAGTGTATATACAGAATGCATGTTGTGTCAGCATCAACACACAAATCCATTCAGTTCCATGGGAGCCATCTTAGAGATGGCGAAACAGAAGCTCTGGCAGCCATCTTAGCACAGGCTCAAGCCAGATCCTCTCCACTGATCTCAGTCCTGCTGTTTATTAATGAACTCACATTCAAAATGCTTCTAACAAAGAAATCCATTTCATCCTATGCAAATACAGTCATCACTTCCTGCCCTGCAGGGTCACAGCGGGGTCAGTCTGGGGTTGATCACAGGTCGCTGCAGCGTGATGTCAAGGGTCATCTCATCGTCTGTTGTACCGAACTGGTTAAATGGTCTTTGATATTAATTTATAGTCATTGTTAGTTAATGCTCATATGGCATAATGCTTGTATTTGATAAAAGGCTTGTTTAAAGAAATTAGTCACATTCACATGAAATATTGAATCCCTGTAACAAAAACAACTCTCGGTCATGACAAAATTCTTGTAGTCCAAAAAATTATTCTGCGCTCATAACTCTCTAGATCAATAAAAATGACAGTAAACTAAAGCTGATTTCTTGATTTTGACAGCTGGAAACATTTAAATATCAAAAGAATAAATAAATAATTAAATGATCATTTAGAAATAAAATTATGCTTTAATGTTGAACAGGAACACTGTGGACACACTTCCTGTCTCAGGGGGTCATGGTAAGTTCAGTGGGTCAAGCAGAGTTCACCTTCATGGTATACTCCACTGCCCAAAATCACTATGTAGTATGTATTTTAGAGATGTAGTTTGTATATAAATCCCTTCAGACTTATAGGGCATTTGGCATGTGGGCATTTTCTCTGTTACATTGGGATGTGGTTAAAAAAATACTTTTTATAAAGGACTAACTTTTAGAAATTTGTAAAAATATATTTGTATCAATAAATTAAGGGAAGCAATTTTGATAAACATATGTGAGGCCTCATTTATAAAATAGACCTTTGATCAATTTAGTAGACTCAAGCTGAAAATTATGCATAAGTAGTTATTTAGAAAACCTTACCTTGACGTATAAATTATTCTTGACTTGACATGAGTGATTTTCTGGTTGTGAAGGGCTATTGCATTCTGGGGCTCAGGTCAACCTTGCATGAGCTTTATAAACAATTAATTAGAAATTAGCATTAAAAGGTGTGAGTAATTCAAAGACCATAAGCCACAGCTCTGTCCTTCTGCCCCCTCTTCGTCAATGCAGTAGCGACAAACTCCCAAGCTGTCTGTTTGGCTTTGCTCATCAACCACCAAATAATTGGTGTTGCCTGGCTCTCATCTCCTCGACCATCAGCATGATCTTGTCTTCCAAAAAGTTCAATCTTTTAGTCCATGCTGCATATGACAATACCCTCATTTGTGTTGCCATTACGTTATATATTACATAAGACAGTGACCATCAGTTTAAGTTATTTTGACAGTTAAAAATCGCAGGTGTGCAAGTTACAAATGGGATTCTTAGAACCTTCTCCAACAAGGTTTTTAATGCTCAGCATCTTTTATGAATCAAACTTAAGTGCACTGTTGGAAATTATCTTGAGACCAAGTCCAGGTAGAACTCTAAGAATGTTTATATGAATGAGTCCCCTGGAATGCTGTAAATGTATGCTTCATTTATTTGCAAAACATTCACTGTTAATGTTTTTCATACACTTTTCCTACAATATCAGTTCATGGAAAATTAATCAAAATGATCTCTTTTACGGCTCCATGAAGGCGACTCAAAGCATTGCATTACAGTTCTTGAAGGCAGGTCTTGGCAATATATTAAAAACTTGACTTAAAATCTTACAGCAGCTTAACATGACTACAATTGTGTGAGCTTTGTCAGCAATTGTTTTAACTGAGTTAGTCCAAAAGTCAAAAGACTTTGACTCCTCTCAGCTCAGCTTCATCTTTTTTTTTTTTATTTTAGTCATTGTATGTTAACATTTTAATCTTGTTTTAGGAGAGAAATCCTGAAAAGTTTGAATTGGGTTTATTTGTCAAAACTCCTGTCATTACAGTCTTGTTTTAGTCAGTCGTAGTAGCAGTAGTAGAAAAAACTTTGTCAATATTGTAAACTAGTTGATTTTAAGCTTAAAGAACAAGTATTTAAAATTGGCCATAAAACGACAGGTTGTAGGATTAAGAATGCAGCTTTGCAGCGAGAAAGTCTTGTCTGATGTCAATGATTTAGGAAATACATCCCGATGTTTCTTTTAAACCAACATTATTCAACAAATAAAGCTTTTGAGTACTGCCTTAACAATAAGTGTAAGGAGCAATATGGCAATATGAGATGCTAATAACGCACAACATTACACCACTGCCTTATATGTATATCCTTCAACAATATGAAGGTTCAGAACAACGAACAATGACTGCATAGAGGTCATGTTTCTCCTCAAAATATGTGCTGACTACCTGACTTTCATTGTGTCCAGTTTGGAGAGTCAACAAAGGTTCAGTGTGGGTTCAAATCCAGGTCAGAGCACAGAAAGAGACCCAAAGTTCATTTTGTCTTACATTGATCGACACCTCAACCAAAAGTCAATTGAATAGGTTTTAGCCAATCGTTGTTTTCTTTCAGGTAGTCTGCTTCGCCAAAGACTCAACAAATTATAGCTGGCCGTGATGGCTCACTTGCTTCTTCCACTCAAACTCAAGTGGGACAAGTATATCAACATTTTCTATAGAATTTTGAACTACCAATGCACACCAAAGTAGTTGTTCCCCTACACTGTAAGTTTATACCTCATAATTATGAAATCTGTATCTGAACAAAACTTGAGCACATTTGTATATATCCTTTGAACTGCTCACGGCACATTTATTGAACAGAGACAGACAGCCATGTCTAGTGTTAAGGTAAAACTCCTCAGGCCTCCCCTGACCCAGCAACAACTTATTTTTTAACATTTTCTGTCATTTTACATGTTTATAGTTTTTTGAGCGTATCTTTCAGCTCATTGTTTTGGCTTTCATTTTTTTTAGCCCACTGTTGCTGTTGCTCACATTATCACAAATGTTTCCAACAATGTTCAAACCCAGAAGAGTTTACTCAAATGGTGCGATTAATTTAGTCACTTGTCACTAGAACTACTAGGATTGAGTCAGAGACTGAGACTAAACTAAAAGTAGATAAAGCTTAAAAATATTACCTTGTCTGTGAATATTTGCACCTGAGTAACTTCAGAGAGTGGTGTTCTGTTCACCACTTAGCATATTCACAGGGATTTGTGTTTATTTATACAATGTAATTTCTAGGAAATCCACATTAGCATTGCCAAGGAAAGTGATTTGAAAAATGATGTCATCACACTATGAAGCGAATGAGCCAGGACAGTGCCCTTAACAATTTGATGCCCTAGGCAAGATTTTAGCCTGGCGCCCCCTTGCATCACAGTCAATTTCACAATCAATTTTCATACACTCACACAGAAACTGCTTGTATGTATTCAAGATTTTATTTCTTTTAAGTCAAAAATATCACACCAAATAAAAACTAGGTAGTAACAGAGCCATAGCAGAGGCGAGATGGCGTCTGTGTGAATGGAAAAGCTGGTAGTGTGGGACAGGAGTGTGCCGGTCTGATGGTGTTCAGTAAAGAAATTTAACAGATCCTTCACTCATCAAAGAAAAGAGAAATGTCCGAAACTTCAACCCACAAAGCAATGTTTTAGGACCAAACAGCAGTAATGTGGTAGCAGGTATCTTCAGCATCTTATATGTGGAAAAGCCTCTGTCATCCTGTCTGTCCTACAGATTCTTCATCATATTTCTGGATGAAAAACAGCACATGTCCCCAGCAGCAGAGCCAGGCAGCTGCTACAGTTGAATGGAGGTGATTATGTGATGCGATTTAGAGCAAAAAACTTTAACTCACCATGTGTTTGTCACCTTTCACTATTGTGTTGTTGTAGTTACTGTCTCTAGTAACTTGTATTTAAAAATTCACTAAATTAAATGAGCAAAAGTCACCACAACAGTCAGCCCTCCAGACCGAGACTTCAGTGAACTTCCTCCCAAAAAACAGCATCCCACTCCAGGAGTGAGAGCCAGACAGGGTCTGCTATTTACTGACAGTGATTATATGATGTCATTCAGAGCAAAAAACTTTGTCACTTTCCACAATATATGGTGGGTCAGGATCTCAATCACAACGCATTATAATAGCATCCATATGATTATAAACAGTCAGTGGTAAAACACATATCTCAACATCATGATGTGTACCGTCACACCTCTTTTGGTGAAATGACACACCGGAGCTGCTTTGTGCCGCCACTCTTTGATTCAGGGTGAACAAACTGAGGTGGTGTAAAGGTGAGCCTTCGTTGTGGCGACATTGCGGGCTCTCTGTGTGAAAAGGGCTGGTGTCTCGAGGCTCATTCGGTGGAGCAGGCAGGCCTGCTGTCGACTGCCGCTGCTCCACCACCTGGTATATCTGCTTCACCTAACGAGCCCAAAGACACTGCAGCTGCGACAGCCAGTCATCGGTGTGTTTACCAGCTGGAAACTATGGCTCACAATCCGTTGTAACAGCTCACTAAGTACAATCATTCATTGCCAAAGACAATTCATGGCTATGTTTTACACATGCGTAGGTCATGGCCGCCTACTTTTATTTGACTATAGAAGGAGCTAAAGTAAAATAAGGTTTGTATACGAATGATAAATGCTGTAAAAATCACATTTGTTATCAAAGGACATTGTTCAAGTTATCTTTTCCTTTTTATTAATTTGATATCATATAGAGGACTACATATCCTGATGATATCGTACTGTCAGTTTTTGGTATTGTTACATCCCTATTGTCTAGATCTTCCATGTAAATCTATGAGCCTCACAGACTTGCTAGCTATTAATATGTCCTGCTCTGTACTTACCCAATAACTGATTACAATAGTTATCTCCTGGGAGACTGACAATATTTATTTACATGCTGGGTTGATGGTTAAAAATACAAACACTTTGTGAACAGTGTGTACTGTGTCACTGCTGTGAACAGACTTTACAGTGTCAACCAGGACAGGTGCAAAACAACAAGCTGATCTCTATCTTTCAGGAGCCGAGTCTTCAGACTGAAGCTTGAGCCACAGTCAATGTGCTGGTTTGTGTGCTTTATGATACTCCACCACACTGATGGACGTATTAACATTTTGCACTATATGAGGACTGCCTCACATTGTTATCAAGAGACAGAGAGAAAGCAAGAGCCGAACGCACACACCCACAGGGCTTATCTTTATGTTTATTCCATAAATTCCTTATGTTTATTTGGATGTTTGGGAAATGAAGAGGTGCAGAAAAGGTTTCAGGGCTGAGATCACTGAGCAGCATACATCAGGCATGAGATAGAGATGGAAGAGGTTCAGCAGCAGGGCAACGACTCTCTTCCTATTCTCCATCACACACTCACAGACGCACACACAGGCACACACACATACACCCTGGGGGCACGCAACACAGCATGCCGCCATGCATTAAGGTGTGAGTGTGGATGTGAGTGTGTGTTTGCGTGCAGATATACCAAATGAGCACCTTCTGGTCGCCTGGCTCAGAGAGAACATGGAGGCAGAGATTCACACAAGAGAAAAAGATGAGAGCTCAATACGCGGTATGGGCACCAAACTCCTTTAGAGCAATGTAGGTTTCATATTCAGCACACACAAACGATGAATATATTGTATACGCTGGAATGTGATGGAATAGATTTCTAAAAGATATATTTCAATATAGAATAAAAACGTTGGATCACATTCCACCACAAGTGCAAATATTGTTGAAACCCCATATTTGCCTTATAAAGCATAGGTTTGGCTAAAAAGTGATTAGAAAAAGAAGGCTGAGAAAAACAGGACAAGTGGAAACAAACTGTAAATCCAAAATCTTAATTTATGAACAGTTTCTTTCAATTTAACTGAGAATACTGAGAAAATCACACTCACACAGACACACATTTGCATGCCATAA